>WNWK01004652.1:0-135541 GCA_009830355.1 Cherax destructor | reverse complement strand
TCCTCTCTCAGCACCACTGTCAACTGTCTCACTCTCTCAGCACCACTATCAACTGTCTCACTCTCTCACCCACCATTAAACTGTTCACTTCCAGCACCACTGTCAACTGTCTCACTCTCTCAGCACCACTATCAACTGTCTCACTCTCTCAGCACCACTATCAACTGTCTCACTCTCTCAGCACCACTATCAACTGTCTCACTCTCTCAGCACCACTATCAACTGTCTCACTCTCTCAGCACCACTATCAACTGTCTCACTCTCAGCACCACTATCAACTGTCTCACTCTCTCAGCATCACTGTCAACTGTCTCACTCTCTCAGCACCACTATCAACTGTCTCACTCTCTCAGCACCACTATCAACTGTCTCTCTTCTCGCACCACTATAAACTTCTCCTTATTCTCCTGGGTCCTTTGCCTTCTATACTTCTTGAATTCCGTAGCACACTTGGTTTTGGACTCCCTGCACCTTTGGGTGTGTGTGTGTGAGTGTGTGTGTGAGTCTGAGAGTGTGTGTGAGTCTGAGTGTGTGTGTCTGTACTCACATAGTTGTACTCACCTAGTTGTGGTTGTAGGGGTAGATTCACAGCTCCTGGCCCCGCCTCTTCACTGGCAACAACTTGGTCATTCTACCCGCTCCATGAGCTTTATCATACCTCTCTAAAAAGCTATGTATGGATCATGCCTCCACTACATCACTTCCCAGACTATTCCACTTCCTGACAACTCTGACTGTAGAAATATTTCCTAACATCCCTGTGGTTCATCTGAGTCTTCAACTTCCGACTGTGATCTGTGTGTGTGTCTGTGTGTGTGTTTGTGTGTTTGTTTGTTTGTGTGTGCATGCGTGTGTGTGCATATGTGTGTGTGATTGTGTGTGTGTAAGTGTGTGTGTGTGTGTGTGTGTGTTTGGGTATGTGTGTGTGTGTGTTTTTGTGTATATGTGTGTGTGTGTGTGTGTGTACTCACCTAGTTGTGCTCACCTAGTTGTGGTTGCAGGGGTTCGAGTCATAGCTCGTGGCCCCGCCTCTTCTCTGGCCGCTACTAGGTCACTCTCCCTGCGCCATGAGCTTTATCATACCTCTTCTTAAAGCTATGAATGGATCCTGCCTCCACTACATCACTTCCCAAACTATTCCACTTCCTGACCACTCTGTGACTAAAGAAATACTTCCTAACAGCCCTGTGATTCATCTGAGTCTTCAACTTCTAACTGTGTCCCCTTGTTGCTGTGTCCCATCTCCGCAAGATTCTGTCTCTTTCAACCTTGTCAATTCCTCTCAGTATTTTATATGTCGTTATCATGTCCTCCCTATCTCTTCTGTCCCCCAGTGTCGTCAGATCGATTTCCCTGAACCTTTCCTCGTAGGACATACCCCTTAGCTCCGGGACTAGTCTTGTTGCAAACCTTTGCATTTTCTCTAGTTTCTTTACGTGCTTGGCTAGGTGTGGGTTCCAAACTGGTGCTGCATACTCCAGTATGGGCCTAACGTACCCAGTGTACAGGGTTCTGAACGATTCCTTATTAAGATGTCGGAATGCTGTTCTTAGGTTTGCTAGGCGCCCGTGTGCTGCAGCAGTTATTTGGTTGTTGTGCGCCTCAGGAGATGTGCCTGGTGTTATACTCACCCCAGGATCTCTTTCCTTGTGTGAGGTTTGTAGTCTCTGCCCCCCCTAGACTGTACTCCGTCTGCGGTTTTCTTTGCCCTTCCATTGGACTTTGCACTTGGTGGGGTTGAACTCCAGGAGCCAATTGCTGGACCAGCCTTGCAGCCTGTCCAGGTCCATTTGTAGTTCTGCCTGGTCCTCGTCCGATTGAATTCTTCTCATCAACTTCACATCATCTGCAAACAGGGACACTTCGGAGTCTATTCCTTCCGTCATATCGTTTATATCAGCAGCACCGGTCCTAGGACTGACCCTTGTGAAACTTCACTCATCACAGGCGCCCACTCTGACACCTCGCCACGTACCACGACTCGCTGCTGTCTTCCTGACAGATATTCCCTGATCCATTGGAGTGCCTTCTCAGTTATCCCTGCCTGGTCCTCCAGTTTTTTGCACTAATATCTTGTGTGGAACTGTGTCAAACGCCTTCTTACAGTCCAAGAAAATGCAATCTTCCTACCCCACTATTACTTGTCTTTCTGCTGTCACCCTATTATACAACTCCAGTAGGTTTGTGGCAAAGTATTTCCCGACTTTGAAAACCTCATTCCTTTCTATGTGTTCCACCACTCTTCTCCTGATAATCTTCTCCATTACTTTGCATACTATACATGTCAGTGACACTGATCTGTAGTTTGGTGCTTCATGTCTGTTTCTATTTTTAAAAATTGGGACTACATTTGCTGTCTTCCATACTTGTTTCGATAGATGTGTTGAATATTGTTGTTAGGGGTACACATAGCGCCTCTACTCCCTCTCTCAGGACCCGTGGATAGATGTTGTTTGGCTCCATCGCCTTTGAGGTATCTAGCTCACTCAGCAGCCTCTTCACTTCTTTCTCGGTTGCATGTATTGTGTCCAGCACTTGGTGGTGTACCCCACCTCTCCGTCTTTCTGGGGTCCCTTCTGTCTCCTCTGTGAACACTTCTTTGAATTTCATGTTGAGTTCCTCACACACTTCGAGGTCGTTTCTTGTGATCTCTCCTCCTTCCTTCCTTCCTTAGCCTGATCACCTGGTCCTTGACTGTTGTGTTCCTCCTTATGTGGCTGTACAACAGCTTTGGGTCGGATTTGGCTTTCGCTGCTATGTCATTTTCATATTGTCGTTGGGCCTCCCTTCTTACCTGTGCATATTCATTTCTGGCTCTACGACTGCTCTCCTTATTCTCCTGGGTCCTTTGCCTTCTATACTTCTTCCATTCCCTGGCACACTTGGTTTTGGCTTCCCTGCACCTTTGGGTGAATCATGGGCTCATCCTGGCTTTTTCATTATTCCTGTTACCCTTGGGTACAAACCTCTCCTCAGCTTCCTTGCATATTGTTGTCACATATTACATCATCTCGTTTACTGACTTCCCTGTGTGTGTGTGTGTGTGTGTGTGTGTTGTGTGTGTGTGTGTGTGTGTGTGTGTGTGTGTGTGTGTGTGTGTGTGTGTGAGTGTCTTAGTGTGTGTGTGTGTGTCTGTGTCTGTTTGTGTTTTTGTGTGTGTTTGTTTGTGTGTGTGCATGTGTGTGTGTGTGTGTGTGTGTGTGTGTGTGTGTGTGTGTGTGTACTCACCTAATTGTTCTCACCTAATTGTGGTTGCAGGGGTCGAGACTCAGCTCTTGGCTCCGCCTCTTCACTGACTGGGTCCCTTCTCTCCCTGCTCCATGAGCTTTATCATACCTCGTCTTAAAGCTATGTATGGTTTCTGTCTCCACTACATCACTTGCTAGAATATTCCACTTCCTGACTACTCTATGGCTGAAGAAATACTTCCTAACATCCCTTTGACTCATCTGAGTCTTCAACTTCCAATTGTGACCCCTTGTTTCTGTGTCTCTTCTCTGGAACATCCTGTCTCTATCCACCTTGTCTATTCCCCGCAGTATTTTGTATGTCGTTATCATGTCTCCCCTAACCATCCTGTCCTCCAGTGTTGTCAGGCTGATTTCCCTTAACCTTTCATCATAGGACATTTCCCTTAGCTCTAGAACTAGCCTTGTCGCAAACCTTTGCACTTTCTCTAATTTCTTGACGTGCTTGACCAGGTACGGGTTGCAAGCTGGCGCTGCATACTCTAGTATGGGCCTGACGTACACGGTGTACAGTGTCTTGAATGATTCCTTACTAAGGTATTGGAACACTATTCTCAGGTTTGCCAGTCGCCCGTATGATACAACAGTTATCTGGTTGATGTGTGCTTCCGGAGACGTGCTTGGTGTTATACTCACCCCAAGATCTTTCTCCTTGAGCGAGGTTTGCAGTCTTTGGCCACCTAGCCTATACTCTGTCTGCGGTCTTCATTGCCCTTCCCCGATCTTCATGACTTTACATTTGGCAGGGTTAAATTCAAGGAGCCAGTTACTGGAGCAGGTGTCCAATATGTTCAGGTCTCTTTGAAGTCCTGCCTGTTTCTCATCTGATTTAATTCTCCTCATTAACTTCACATCATCTGCGAACAGGGACACTTCAGTGTCAATCCCGTCCGTCATGTCATTCACATATACCATTATTACGAGTGGGCAAAGTATAGAGTGCTTTTTAACTCGTAATATAAATCAATATTCCTTCCTTCTTTTGTATCAAATAGGAAATAGAAAATTCAAACAAAAATCGATTTAATTTAATTAAACTAGAATTAGCTTTGTTTGATAAGTATGCTATAAATATATATACACTGTTTAAGGTTCCTTTAAGTTTCTAAAGGAAGTTAACACATTCTTAAACACTGAACCTTCAGTATTAATGGAGTACAATAAGAAAATACTACAATGCACGATAAACACAAATATGGTTTCTGACTGGCCGTGTTTTCAAAAATAATTCACTGGGGTATCACTCAGTAGAACAGTTCTGGCTTACACCGTAAAGACAATCAAAATACAATGATCAAGTGGCTGCTTATTCCCATGTCCATGCTAGATAATGGCGTGAGAATGGCTACAGTATCAGAGAATAGTTGCTCTCTCTGCTAAGTCAAGTGAGACTCTACCTAGACAAATCCTAGTGCCCCACAAGTCACGTCGGATCAAGTGATATAACTATTTGGCGCCAACTTGTGACGTCACGACCAAACAACATGAGTGAACTGTGTACTGGCAGTTACATGCTTTACCTATAACACTCATAGCCAGATATATTAAATATATACCGTACGGGTAAAATAATACTGAGTTATGATGAAGGATGAATAGGATAATAATACCAAGATCCAGTAGCTTCGATTTAGCTAATAACGAAGATACTAGCAAGGTCGTATTATCAAAGAGATGAAATATATACAAGATATCATGACAACCTTGAATAGCACTGGTCCTAGGACTGACCCCTGTGGGACCCCGCTCGTCACAGGTGCCCACTGTGATACCTCGTTCATGTGTGTGTGTGTGTGTGCATGTGTGTGTGTATTTTTATGTGGGTATGTTTGAGTGTATGTGTGTGTACTCTCCTCACCTAATTGTACTCACCTAATTGTCGTTGCAGGCCCCGCCTTTCACTGACCGCTACTAGGTCGTCTCTCTCCCTGCTCCATGAGCTTTATCATACCTCGTCTTAAAGCTATGTATGGTTCCTGCCTCCATTACATCACTTGCTAGACTATTCCACTTCCTGACAACTCTATGACTGAAGAAATACTTCCTAACATCCCTTTGACTCGTCTGAGTCTTCAACTTCCAATTGTGAACCTTGTTTCTGTGTGCCCTCTCTGGAACATCCTGTCTCTGTCCACCTTATCTATTCCTCGCAGTATTTTGTATGTCGTTATCATGTCTTCCCTAACCCTCCTGTCATCCAGTATCGTCAGGCCTATTTCCCTTAACCTTTCTTCATAGGACATTCCCCATAGCTCCGGAACTAACCTTGTTGCAAACCTTTTGACTTTCTCAAATTTCTTGACGTAATTGACTAGGTGTGGGTTCCAAACTCGTGCTGAATACTCCAATATGGGCCTGACGTACACAGTGTACAGTGTCTTGAACGATTCCTTACTAAGGTATCTGAACGCTATTCTCAGGTTTGCAAGGCGCCCACAAGCTGTACTAGTTATCTGGTTGATGTGTGCTTCCGGAGACGTGCTCGGTGTTATACTCACCCCAAGATCTTTCTCCTTGAGTGAGGTTTGCGGTCTTTGGCCACCTAGTCTATACTCTGTCTGCGGTCTTTTTTGCCCTTCCCCAATCTTCATGACTTTGCATTTAGCGGGGTTAAACTCGAGAAGCCAGTTGCTGGACCACATGTCCAGCCTGTCCAGGTCTCTTTGTAGTCCTGCCTGTTTCTCATCTGATTTAATTCTCCTCATTAACTTCACATCATCTGCGAACAGGGACACTTCAGTGTCAATCCCATCCATCATGTCATTCACATACAGCAAAAATAGCACAGGTCCTAGGATTGACCCCTGTGTGGACCCCCCTCGTCACAGGCTCACACTGTGATACCTCATCCCGTACCATGAGACTAGTTGTTGCCTCCCTGTCAGGTATTCTCTGATCCATTGCTATTCCCTTTCTGTTATACGTGCCTGATCCTATAGCTTCTATTGTGAGGAACTGTGTCGAAGGCCTCTTGCAGTCCAAGAAAATTTAATCAACCCACCCCTCTCTCTTGTGTCTTACTTCTGTTACCTTGTCATAAAACTCCAGTAGGTTTGTGACACAGGATTTGCCTTCCATAAATCCGTGCTGGTTGTCCGTTCCAGGTGCTTTACCACTCTCCTCCTGATAATCTTCTCCTTGATTTTGCACACTATACACGTCAGTGACTCTGGTCTCTAGTTTAGTGCTTCGTTTTTGTCTCCTCTCTTAAAAATGGGGACTACATTTGCTGTCTTCCATACCTCAGGTATGGAAAATTGTGTAGAAAATTGTGGTTAGTGGCACACACAGTGTCTCTGCTTCCTCTCTAAGAACCCACGGAGAGATGTTGCCCGGTCACACAGCCTTTGAAGTATCAAGGTCACGTAGCATCTTCTTCACCTCCTCCTCGGCTGTGTCTATTTCATCCAACACTTGCTGGTATATCCCTTGTTGGTGTACCCCTCTGTTCTGTCTTCCAAGAGTCCTTTCTGTCTCCACTGTAAATACTTCCTTAAATCTCATGTTGAGCTCCTACATACTTCTTGGTCGTTTCTTGTGAACTCCCCACCTTCTTTCCTCAGCCTGATTACCTGGTCCTTGACTGTTGTCTTCCTCCAGATGTGGCTATACAACAGGTTCGGGTCAGACTAGACTTTCCATGCTATGTTGTTTTCGTACTGTTGCTTGGCCTCCCTCCTTATCTGTGCATTCTCGTTTCTGGCTCTTCGACTAATCTCTTTTTTTTCTGAGTCCTTTGCCTTCTGTACTTTTTCCATTCTCTAGTACACTAAGTTTTTGTTTACCTACACCTTCGGGTAAACCAAAAACTCGATCTGGTCTTCCCATTATTTATGTTACCCTTGGGAAGAAACGTTTCCTCTGCCTCCGTGCATTTTGTTGTTACGTATTCCATCATTTCGTTTACTGACTTTCCTACCAATTCTCTTTCTCACTGAACCTCCTGCAGGAAGTTCCTCATACCCGTTTATAGTTTGCCTTTTCCATTTTACTCCTGTTAAACTCTCCACTTGTAACTCAACTATTTATTCAAAACTCAGAACCACGTGTTCACTAGCTCCGAGCTAATCAGGGTGAACATGAGGTCCAGTCTTGCTGGTTCATCCTCCCCTGTCTCTCTCTGGTAGTGTCCCTAATATGTTGATGCATGAGGTTTTCCAGTACCACATTCATCATCTTGGATCTCCATGTTTTGGGACCCATGTGTGGCTCCAGGTTTTCCCAATCAATCTCCCTGTGGTTGAAACCGCCCATAATCAGTAGCTTTGCTCTAATCGAGTGAGCTCTTCTGGCCACCTCAACTAGTGTCTATCATTGCTCTGTTGTTCCCTTCATATTCCTCTCTAAATCTCCTGCAGTTCTGTGGTGGGTTATACATCACTGCAATGACTACCTTATGTCCCCTAGACTGAATTGTACCTACTATGTAATAATCCCTTTCTCCAATCTCGTCCATTCCTTCTATTTCCTCAAATCCCCATCGATTTTTAATGAGCAATGCAACCCCTCCTTCTATATTCCCTCAGGATCTGATATCAGGGTGGGAAGATTGCGTCTGTTATTGTCCCAGTAAGTTTTGTTTCTGTGACTGCTATGATGTCTGGGGACGTCTCCTTGATTCTTTTGTGCCATTCCTTACATTTATTCGTTATTCCATCCACGTTCGTATACCAAACCTTCAACTTCTTTCCAAAAACTGTGGTCTGGGTAGAACGATGGTGTTGGGAAAGCGGGAGCTCTGGCGGGGGCCTATGGGGGGTTGCTGTTGGGGTGGGGTTTGTTATGAGGGGGGTGGGGGCAGAGGGAACAGTGTGTGGTTCTGGTTTAGATTGTTCAGTTGCATTGGGGTTGCTGTTGTTGGATTCCTTCTGTGTGTGGTTCTGGAGGAGATTGTGTTTGCCCTTCCACCTGGGTCTGGGTTCTCCTGCTCATCTCCGTCATATCCTCACGTTCTTCCTTGCGTCTTTGTACCCTCTCTTTCAGGAGTTTCCTTTCTTCTTGTGTTCTGACTCGGTCAAGGTACACTCTCCGGAACTCCGGTGTGTCCCTTAGTCATGCTTTCTCCTGCATTATCTTGTTTCGATCTGATTCTGCCTTGAAAATCCCTTTGACTGGCTGTTTTTTCCTATTATAAACCACTCAATTCTCCAAAAAATTGTCGACTGGGTCATGTCTTCCTCTCCTATTGCTTTCATGATAGTTTCAATCACTATTTTTTCCTCCTGTTTTCTTCCTTCAAAAGTTTCCCCTTCAACTTCCTGGAACCAATAGACAAAAACTGACCTCTCCCTTTCGTCCTCCCACTGTATTTCCCTTTGCATCTCCTGAGACGATTTTGGTCCTGCCATTGAAGTGTTCCTTCCTTCAATCTCTTCCCTAGCTGATGTCTCTGTGCTCAGTGGTCTGTCTTTTTTCCTGCTCAGCTGTTCCTGGGCACTGCACTTGTCTATTAGAGCCTTTGCATATAGCTTAGCTCCTTCATTGTCTTTAGTCCCCTCATTTGTTCTTGATGTGCTCCTCGTCTTTTCCAGGGCCCCACATACTGGGCCTTCACATACAGTATTGCTCCTTTGCTCACTACAATCCTCTCATCTATGATTGTTGTAGCAGTTCCTGATATCATGGCTGTACTCTCTTTTGGTTCTTTAGGCTGTTTTAGATTTTACAGTTCCTCTTCTAAGCTCTGTATCTTAGCTTCTGCTGCTATGGCTTGTAGCTCCCATTTCATGCTCTCTGCAGCTATCCTATTCTCCATTTTCTTACGAGCTCTTCTAGGCTTCCTTCTCCACTCTTCCTGCCATTTTGTGAGCTTTACCTCCCAATCTTCCCTCCCAGGTTCATCCCCCAGTACCCTGGTTCTCCGTCCGACTGTTAAGTAACCCATTTTTTTTACCAAAGACAGAAAAGCTTATGTGTTTTCTGGAGTGAGTGTGTGTGTGTGTATGAGTGTGAGGCGGGTGTTGTTTGTTGTAGGGAGGAAGAAAGGGAGGGAGATAGGGAGGGGGAGAGGGATAGAGTGGGAGAGGGATAGTGGCAGAAGAGGAGAAAGATGGGAGAAAGTTAGGGGGTACAAGGAGAGAGGGGAAAGGTAGTGAGAGAAAAGCGAGGGGGAGAGAGGAGGAGGGAGAAAGAGGTAGAGGAGGAATAGGAGTAGCAGAAGGGGAGAGCGAGGGGGGGAAGGTTAGGAGGTACAAGGAGAGAAGGGAAAGGGAAATGAGGGAAAAGCAAGGGAGGAGAGGAGGGAGAAAGAGGGGAGGAGGATGAGAAGGAGGAAGAGTGACAGAGGGGAAGAGAGATGGGGGAAGGTTAATTGGTACAAGGAGAGAGGGAAAAGGAAATGAGGAAAAGCAGGGGGAGAGGAGGGAGAAAGAGGGGGAGGAGGAGGAGTGACAGAGGGGGAGGGATATGGGGGATACAAGGAGTGATGGGGAAAGGAAGTGAGAGGAAAAACAAAAGGGGGGAGGAGGGAGAAAGAGAGGGAGGAGGAAGAAGAGGAAGAGGAGTGTGTGTGTGTGTGTGTGTGTGTGTGTGTGTGTGTGTGTGTGTGTGTATTTGTATATGTGCTGTCTGCGTGCGTTAAGTTACAGTCAGTTCCAGAGCCTTCTTGTCCTGCTCTTAACTTAATTTGGCAATAAAATAAGTCACTCTGTCTGACTTTTTGGGTTATCCTAGGTTCTCTTCACGTATGCTGCTCTATATGATAACCTATGCACTGTATTCGTGTATACCTTGTGGAACCTCTCGACACATACACCCACTCTGACACCTTGTTTCAGACCGACACACGTTGTTTCCTTAGTGTCAGGTATTCCCTGATGTTATTCCTGCCTGCTCCTCTAGTTTTTCAACCAGTCTCTAATGTGGTACTGTGTCGAAAGCCTTCTTGCAGTCCAAGAAGATGCCGTCTACTAATCCCCCTCTCTCTCTTCTGTTACCTTGTTATACAACTCCTATAGATTCATGTTGCAGATTTCCCTTCCCTGAAGCCGTGCTGGTTGTCATTTATTAGTCCATTCCGTTTTAGGTGCTCGACCAATCTTTTCCTGATAATCTTCTCTATAAATTTACATGTAGTAAATGTCAGCCACACTTGTCTGAAATTTAGTGCAGCCTGTTTACCTCATTTCTTAAAAATCATTACTACGTTTGCTGTCTTCCACACCTCAGGCAGTTGCCCTGTTTCTATAGATTTATTGAAATTCGTTGTTAGTGGCACACACAGTGTATCTGCTCCCTCTCTCAGGACCCAAGGAGAAATATTATGAGGGACCACTGCCTTCGAGGTATCTCGTTCCCTTAGCAGTTTCTTCATCTCCTCGGCTGTGTGCAGTGTGTCCAGCACTTACTGGTGCACCCTACCACTTCAGTTTCCTGGGAGCCTCTCTGTTTCCACTGTGAATACCTCCCCTGAATCTTGAGCTAATCTCTCCATATACTTACTGGTCGACCCCAGTGAGCTCCCCTCTTTCTTTGGGTAGGGTTTGGCTTTTGATGCTACATCATTTTCGTATTGACGCTAGGCTTCTCTCTTTATCCATGCAAATTCATTTCTAGCTCTTAGGCTCAACTCACTGTTTTCCTTGGTCCTTTGCCTAATATACTTTTTCAGTATTCCAGTACACTTGGCTTTGGCCTTTCCACACCTCCTGGTAAACCATAGGCTCAGTCTGGTATTTCTGTTGCCCTTTGGTACGAACTTCTCCACTACCACTCTGCACTTTGTGGTCACATGTTCCATCATTTCATTTATTGTCTTTCCCTCTAAGTCACTTAACCATTGCATCTCATGTAGGAATTGCCTCATACCTGTGTAGTTAATTTTTTGAAAGTTTTTTTTTTCCCGTCTTTCTCATGCTGTTTCACTCACCGTTCTTAACTCTACTATATATTCGAAACTCAAGACCACGTGGTCACTACCGCCTAGGGGCCTTTTGTGTGTGATATCTTCCATGTCTTAACTGCTCAAGGTGAATACGAGGTCTATCCTTGCTGGTTCATCTCCTCTCTCTCTGGTTGTGTCCTTAACATGTTGGTACATGAAATTTTCTAGTACTGCCTCCAGTATCTTGTCTCTCCACTTCTCTGGTCCTTCATGTGGCTCCAGATTCTCCCAAACTCCTTGTATCTGAAATCCCCATGATGAGTAACTTTGCCCTACTCATGTGGGCCCTTCTGAAAATCTCGGCTAGTGTGTCCGCCATCACTCTGCTGCTCGCATCATATTCCGGTTTTGGCCTTCTGTTGTTCGGTGGCGGGTTGTACATCACTGATATCTTCAGTATGCAGTGCTCCTATGTATTCATCCACTACCCCTCTAACTAGTCCTCCCATCTCCTGGAAACTCCATTGGTTTTTGATGAGCAGTGCAACTCCTCCTCCCCCGTCTTTCCTCAGGATCTAATAACCAGACAGAAAGATCAAAGCTCGTATCTGTTATCACTTCCGTGAGCTTTGTCTCTGTGATTGCTATGATGTCCGGGTATGCCTCAGTGCTTTTTTCCTGCCACTCCTCACTCTGATTTATAAATCCATCTATGTTGGTGTACCACACCTTCGCCTTTCTAGAGCTGTATTCAAGGAGGTGGGAAGGGTTGTGCTGGCTGCTGGTGGGGTAGCCAGCCCTGGATATTATGGGAGTCTGCTGGTGTGACAGTATTAGTGTGGTGGGGATTGTGGATGCAGAGTGTAGCTTAGCTCTTGTTATTGTGTTTGGTTGGTGGAGGGTGGTAGTGGTTGAGGGGATGCTGTGGATAGATTTGTTTGGTGGTTGCCTTTGCTGTTCCCTTTGAGTATGTGCTTCCCTGTCTGCCAGTGCCTGCCCTGTTACCCCTTGCTGCCTCTGGTGCATTTTTACTCTTTCTGTCAGTTGTTTCCTTTCTTTTTGTGTTCGGTTGTGGTCAATGTACACTCACTGATATTTTTTTGGAAACCTTTGACAGTGTCTTCCGCTTCAGGATTTTGTTTCATGTCATTTCTGACTTGAATGTCAATTTGATTGGGCAGATCTATTCCCATGAGAACCACCCAAGTCCCAGCCAACCTCTGTACCATAGTTTCTTCATCCTGCCATGTGTGTTGTGTGTATGTGTGTGTAGGGGGTGTTACTGTGTGGGGGGAATGTTGGCATGTGTTTGGGGGTGCTGGCGTGTGTATTGGGGGTGTTGGCGTGGGTTTGTGGGAGTGTGTGTGTGTGTGTGTGTGTGTGTGTGTGTGTGTGTGTGTGTGTGTGTGTGTGTGTGTGTGTATGTGTGTGTGTGTGTGTGTGTGTGTGTGATGTGTGTATGTGTGTGTGTGTGTGTGTGTGTGTGTGTGTGTGTGTGCGTGTGTGTGTGTGTGTGTGTGTGTGTGTGTGTGTGCGTGTGTGTGTGTGTGTGTGTGTGTGTGTGTGTGTGTGTGGTGTGTGTGTGTGTGTGTGTTTGTGTGTATTTATATAAATTCATAAGCTTTCTAGATATTTTATGCAAGCTCCATAACAGTCCACACTTTAATAACTCGGGTGTAAAACGTTTTCAGTTAACGTTTAAAAATATGTATTTCTAACTAATTTTGTTACACTGAATTCAAATCTGAATTTAATTTTCCTTCAACATGAACATTTTCTTTGAAACAGAATGCCAGCCTTTACCCCAATTACTTTTCAACTACATATATTATTATTACTGAGTTCTTGGTCATTTTAGAGTTTTGTTTGAAGATTATAGATGAATGAGATCACTTTGTATCTCATGGTTTGTAGGTTTTCTTTTTCTTTTTCAGTGTAAGTGGTATTTTCAAGCAACAAGTTATAAGTCTACTATGCTTCGTGGTTACTTAAACAACATTAACGTTTTTTGTTAAATATGTGGCAGCTTTACTCCAACAAAGCAGAACAACACATCATGCTTCTTGCGAAAACAGTGTACTTTCACTTCTTTGATGTGAAGGTCGGAAGGCTAACGAATTTACACTTTTTTGTTATTTTGGTATAATTTCAATGATATGTTTACAGTGATTTATACAGCTTTTAAAAACCTATACACTGTCTTTGTATTGACTTTTTGCCTTTAAGTTAGATAGAAAAAAATTAATTGTTCCAAATTTTAGGAGTCACAAAACTTTCCTATTTCTTCAAAATAGGGAAGATGTACTATGCTGTAGTTAACATTAGATGAAAGATAAAGGCTATATAATTGATGACCCAATGCATTTTAGCCAAAATATCAATAGATTCCATTATAAAAAATGTTGAAGTTAGTGATTTTTTGCTTTGTTATTTTTTTTTTGAGGGGAAAAAATCAATAAAAACAAAGCTGTAAAAGATATCGGAAATCCTCATTGGGTGGTTGTAGAGCCGTCATTACTCAATAATGTGTGCAAAAATCATGACAATTCTCTTAATACTTATCGCAAAAATGGTTCACAATGTCAATAATTTATTTCTGAGTTATTGATATTTTTGTTTCTGTAAAACTCTATGGATACGGAGCGCTAAATCTCAGCGTGTTGCATACATCAACACTTGTTGAGACCCCAGAGGTGACTGAACTAGCATGAGTCCCTGCACTTGAATGGAGGCATCGGAGATGTTGCTATGTAGTGTATTTAGAATGAAATAATCATAAAAATCGTAATTTTGGGAGGGAAAAAAACACTAATTGGCAACATGTATTATTTATGAAAGCAAGAACAACAAAAAATACATTTAAGGAAAAACATACTTAGAAATATGATAGAACCAAGCTGTTTACACCAAAATTGTTGCCAGAATGATGCACTATTTTTTGGTAAGAATTTTATTTTTTCCATAATTTTTCAATCTTCCTTAAGGGAGGGGCTCCCCCCTCTTAAGACTAACTTAAGATTAATAAGGCAATGACTAATTGTTTTTATATACAGTCTCTTAGTACATGCTATAGGTTTTTTTATCAAGTTTATTTGTTTAAAGAATAACAGATTTCGGACCTTTTTACGTACAATGGATTTTTACAAAGTTTTAGCGGGACACGGGGTATGTCATAGAGATTTTTGTACCTAGTATTATGTCTATGGGTCCTGTTGCAACTATCAAGAAAGTGCTTCAGCTCGGGATTAATATTATAATTTATTGTTCTGTAAATGTAAGATTCGCAGTAGTAATATTGAATATTTTGTATAGTGAGTATATTTAGGTCTTTGAAGAGTAGTTGAGGGAGAAATATTGTCTAGCACTAGACTGTGTGGTCATTTGTACCGCGGCTTTTTATTGAGTTATTATTGGCTGAAATTGATTTTTTGTTGTAGATCCTTAGGTAATTCTTCAAAATTGTATAGCCAAAATATTGATCGTAAGATTTCAAAAGCTATCGAGATAGAGACTAACCAGTTGTAGGCAGTGTAATTTGTCTCAGCTCTGAACTAATTTTTCGGCAGCATTTTTCGACTTAAATTTTGGATGGTTATTTTTTCTTAGCGGTAGGCAAGGGGTGTGTGAGCATGAGTGTATGTAATTCTCTCCATACATGTGTCAGATTAGGAGAACTTTTGTTGGAAGTCCCCATACATAATGAGTAGTCATTACGTATGCCTGAACAGAAATAGATATTGTTATTTCAGGTCAGGAAACAATCACGTTCTCTTGACAGGAGATTCATAAACTTATTCACTTGGTGAAGTGCTAAGTAGTTAGAATTTCTGCTCGCATTGTTTCTTAGTCATTTGAATGTCTTGAAGTCTCAGTGCTGGTGAGGCTAAGACAACCTATTCTTCATATATTACTGAAATATGAAACATAAATTTGACAAGTTGGCTTGGTTATTCTTGGCTATTCTGTGCTCTGTCATTATTCTTTTGACGGCAATTAATAGAGACAGATTTAATTCCATTTTGCTTTGTTTGAGGTATAGAGATGTTGTACTTCTCTTTGCACACGTGTCCCAGTAATACTGTCTTTAATTCAATATTTTCAGGCTTGCGTGATACTTGTGTAGTCCTTCGTAAGTGGACTTTTTTGTTGTGCTATTTGTGTCAGGTTCCTATAGTTTATTAAGATTAAGATTCAGATTATTTATTTCTCTGTAAAAAATACAAAATGTTTTTTACATTTAGAAGATAATAATTACAAAGATGGCCGTTAGCATGCCTAGCATGCCAGGCAGACTTAATACTATTTTTTTAATCTGTATTACAAATTACATATGAATACAAATTTCAAATGATTAAATAGATTTTCAATAGAGAGGTAGTTCAGAATAATCAGATTGTATTACAAATTACAATGAATACAAATTTCAAATGATTAAATAGATTTACAATAGTGAGGTAGTTCAGAATATTTAGATTGTATAATTGGTAATAAGAATGGTTTTGTCTTGGCATGTTACATAGTTTCTATTAAAGTTCCTATATTGGAGTATATCAGGCAAACTTAAGACTAATTTGTGATTTATTAGACAATAGCTATATTCGGGATTTTATGTTTACTGTTCTTTGGGTCAGTGTTGGTGTAGATGAGGAGGATGTGTGTGTGTGCGTAAATCGGTGGTTTTCATGTGTTTAGGTGATGGTGAGGTGTGTTAGTGAGATAAGATGTTTTTTGATGATAGTGTTGAAAATGGTGGCTGAGTCTGCAGTTTTGGAGTTTTCAGGTAGGGAGTTCCAGATTTTAGGCCCTTTAATGTATATTGAACGTTTGTATAGATTTAGCCGGACACGGGAAATATCACAGAGATTTTTGTGTCTGGTGTTGTGCCTATGGGTCCTGTCACAACTATTGGAATTTATGGTTCTGTACATGTAGGTTGCACAGTAGTAAGTGTGGATGTTCTGAACAGTGAGTAAATTTAGGTCTTTGAATATAGGGGGGGGGGGGTTCCTGGGATTGGATTGCATGATAATTCTTACTGCGGCTTTTTGTTGATTTAATATTGGTTTGAGGTAGGTTGTTGCTGTTGATCCCCAAGCACATATGGCATAGGTGAGGTAGGGATAGATGAGTGAATAGTATAGTGTGAGTAGGGCTGATTGTGGTACATAGTAACGTATCTTAGAGAGGATCCCAACCGTTTTGGATACTTTTTTTGCTATGTGGTTGATATGGGTGCTGAAATTCAGGTTGATCTCAAGGTGTAGGCCCAGGAATTTGCCCTCATTGTGTTTAGCAATAGGAGTGTTGTCAATCATTATGTTCAGTTGTGCAACACCTGTTCTGTTACCAAACATAATGTAAAAGGTTTTGTCAGTGTTACGTGTAAGTTTGTTGGCTGTCATCCAGGTTGATATTTTTAGTAGCTCTTCATTAACAATGGTGTTGAGTGAGGCAAGATTTGGGTGGGAGATGACATAAGTCGTATCATCAGCAAAGAGAATCGGTTTCAGGTGTTGGGATACGTTGGGAAGATCACTGATGTATAGGAGGAAGAGCAGGGGACCAAGGACACTTCCCTGTGGTACTCCAGTATCAAGTGGTCGTGTAGATGAGGTTGTGTCTTTAATGGTAACGTATTGATACCTGTTAGTAAGATAGGATTTGAAATACTTAAGAGCGTGGCCTCTTATACCGTAATGGTCAAGTTTTTGGAGTAAGTCGTAACCTCTGAAACCTAGCCATTAAGTTATTTCATACATTTGACACCTATTGTTTACCTTATGCTTCTGACACACTCATGAGCATGACATAACATTTTGGTACTGTTATGTGAGCCTGTACCTGCGTACAAGTGTACTGCTTTTTGGGATAAGCTGTGACCCATGAAATTTAAATATTTTAGTTGAATAATTGCTCATATGCTAAGGATCAATTTAAGGCTTTGACCTTCTGGTGAGCTTTTAGCTTTTTCTTATACTATTGCGTTTAACACTTGTCTCTGACCTCTGTAACCTAGTTTGGATAATAGCCTCTTGTATTGTGATAACTGTCTGGATATCATACGTACACCTTACCAGTGTCTCTTGCTCGTGCTAAGAGCAAGATATTCCACTAGGAGCCTTTATATCTCACTTAAAAACCTGCATGTAGAAATATAGGATATGATTGTTTAAAAGATTATATTATGTATATATAAACAGTGATATATGAGTGCTACTAATGTACTTAGTTTTTGTTGTTATAAGAAATTTCCCTCAGGTAACTTATGTGAGTTATGTGTTACATGATGTATCATTGCTTTAGATGCAAAATTAATAATAAAAATATCGTGTAATTATTAATTTATTTGCTAGCATCTCTAGTTTATGAACGATTTCTTAAAGTTTAGTGGAAATATACTTAAAAATTTATTTTAATTCTTATGATTAATTTAAATTCCGAGAAAACATATGAAAATAAAACTGAGTTGGAAAGGGAGTGCAACGGACAAGTTTAGCAGCAGCAGCACAGAGCAAGAGGCATTCTTGAGCTTCCCCGGCGCTCGGGCTTAATGGCCAAAGCTGGGGTGTGACTCCAAAAGAATTCTGTAGTGTTTGCTGCCTTTGCATCTCCTGACATCCTCTGCTATGCAGCTGCTACACCCTTCGATCCCAGTGTGAGCGGGGTTAATGGCAGCCCAAGGTGCCTAGCTTCTCCCTCCGAGCCCCGTAGGGGCGGGGAATGGGGAAAGGCCTGGGAACAGCTGGTCCCAGAAGACAAGTACCTTCTCACATGGCAGACCTTGGTCTGAGATACTCCCTCGACAGGAAGCTAAGGCCGGGCCACCTTTAGGAAAAGCCCCGGGCCGGTCGATTATACCGGCGAATCTACAACAGAACAGAACCAGAATTGAAGATGTTGGTGACCACAAGAATACCCGGTGCATTGTTATTAATGTCTAATAAATTTTCCTAGTGCACAGATGATAAAAGGGAACAAGAGTTTGTCTTCGCCTTTGGTTGTTTCAGAGTGGGTTGGTCTCAGTTAAAACGCCAGACGAGACACAGTTATTTGCCCTCTGCAAGTCTCCAACAGCTCTGTAGCCAATAGTTTAAGTGAAACACATTAGGGTGGTACTCTGTAGCTAACAGTTCAAGTGTAATACATAAGGGTGGTGCTCTGTACCCAGTAGTACAAGTGTAACACATTAAGGTGGTGCTCTGTAGCCAACAGTTCATGTGTAATACATAAGGGTGGTGCTAGCCTCGTATTAAAGTGGTACACTTTTATACAACAGACCCCAGTTCGTTTCTCCAAAAATCCTATCAATTGTTAAAACCCATTACGTTTTCATAGTAAACGGACGAATAAAAGAGATAAAAACTTTTAACCCGACTGTGGGTTGTCCGCTGCAAGACCACCAGTTGGTACTCAGTTGGTGGCCTCTCCAAGTCTTCAATAACGATAGTACTATCAGAGTGGTGCTGGTTCAGTGTTAGAGCTGTGACCTGCCAGGTGACAGATCCCCAGTTCGATTCTCAGAAAAACATGTGGATTATAACAAACGTTTATTACGTTTTCAGTGTATATATAAAGTACACACACACACACGCCCCGATGGCATGGTGGCTAGCGCTCTTGCTTCACGCACTGAGGGCCCGGGTTCATTTCCCGGCGGGGCCAAAACATTTCGAAGTGTTTCGTTACATACACACACACACACACATACATACAACAGGCCTAGTGTCTAATCGACATGTGCCTAGGACAAAATGGTAACTAACTAACACACAAGGAAGAATAAAGAAGCACAATGCCGTGACTGGAACAAAACACAAATAACTCGCACATACCAGGAGTATACCTGAAGAGGGTTTCGAAGATTAAAGGCCATGAGGCCCGGCCTCTTACCAGACCTCGTGGTGGATCAGAGCCTGATCAATCAGGCTCTGATCCACCACGAAATTCTTGCATACACAAATTATTACACACATAAATTTTCTCTTCCCTTATTCGGCAAGAAGATAGTAGCTATTTAACCGAAAATCGCAAGTTTTACCTATTCGGAACGACATATATACAAAACATTCGCAGGCAGGCGATCCTAACAATGCAAGACAACCCACGGAGGGGGGTAGAAATCTTAAGCTCAAGTACTTTCACACTTCTCAGTGTGTCATCAGGAGCTGTACAATATTGCATAAGTAGCAACAGGAAAAAAAGAGGGAAAGTTTTCTCACAGGATAGAAGAATGAGTGACTCCCTCAGCGACTCTCTCAGAAATACGAATAGGTAAAACTGGTCATTTAGCAAGAACTCATTTAAAATTAAATCAATTCTAAAAATTCTCTTAAATGTTTAAATATATGTTTTTTTTTAATTTATGTTAATGTAGAAAGTAATAATTTTGTACCAAAAAAGCATAGAAAACATATCTAACCTTATTTAAGTTTACAATAATTTAATAATAAACAAACACAATTATATATATATATATGTCGTGCCGATTAGGTAAAACTGGTCAATTAGCAAGAACTCATCTAAAATTAAGTCCTTTCTAAAATTTTCTCTTATACGTTTAAAGATATATTTTTTTTCATTTATGTTAATGTAAGAATTTATAATTTTGTACCAAGAGAAACTTTGAAAACCTACCTAACCTTATTACAAGAAGCGCAATTTAATTTAGCCTAACCCAACTAAATATATTTTAGATACGTTAACATTAATTTAATAATAAACAAACACAATGAAATATATTTTTTTCGTTATGTTCAGAATGATTTTTGGCGAAATTATTGCATACACAAATTTTCACTTGTCTTATATGGCAAGGTGAGCGTTGCTATTTAAGCCAAAATAGTAAGTTTTACCTAATCGGCACGACATATACAAAATGGTACAAAATTATAAATTCTTACATTAACATAAATGAAAAAATATATTTTTAAACGTATAAGATAAAATTTTAGAAAGGACTTAATTTTATATGAGTTCTTGCTAATTGACCAGTTTTACCTAATCGGACACGACATAATATATATATATATATATATATATATATATATATATATATATATATATATATATATATATATATATATATATATATATATATATATTTAAGGTACCACCTCCAGAACTCCAGATGAGTCTGGAACCCAGTTCTTTAAGAAAAGTGTCGCATTTTTCCCCCATGATCCCAAGGACTCTGATCCCACTGGAACAAATTGATACTGTTGGATAACAAAAAAGGCACAATACCGTGACTGGAACAATACACACACAACCCGCACATATAAAAGGGAGGAGGTTACGACGACGTTTCGGCCCGACTTGGACCATTTACAGTCATCACAGTCATCCTATTGATTGGTCTTCTGCTAAAACTGTCTACCCTACGTCCAACTTTCATAGTCGCAGCTTGGTTGAATCCTCCCTTATACACAACTTTCCCTGTATGAATCTTAGCCCTGGCTTTGTCTCTGTTGATGCTTTCCTCTCTCATTACATTGTTAAATGCTCTAAACTTCAGAACACCCGTGACTTAACCTGATTTCTTCCCCTTTCATCTCTTGCCCCTTCTCCTTTTTTCTCCTATGGGTTTTCCTTTCTTTCTTTTCTTTTGCCTTGTATTTGTCCTTCATTTTATTCGCCTTTCCTCCCTCTGTGTTCTCGTCCCACCCTTGCGGGCCGCTAGCCTCATTGCAGTGCTCCCTTCCTAGAATATGACTGTCTCCACTACTACTATTACCACTACTACCACTTCCACTACTTACTCCATTATTTCCCCACTCTCTTGTACCCTCCCCTGTCTGCCTGCCTATAAATACCCCTTCCTCCGTCTCTGTGTGTTAGTGTGACTTTGTAAATGGTCCAAGTCGGGCCGAAACGTCGTCGTAAGCTCCTCCCTTTTATATGTGCGGGTTGTGTGTGTATGATACTATTGGCTTAAGTCCCTGTACTTGTCGATATTGTACTCCTCCCTGTGGTCAGCAGCTCCTCCCTGTCGCCCGACACTGTGATAGATGTAGGTGTCAGCCAGTGTCGACACACAGGTATAGTCCCATGCTAAGAGCTTGAAAGTCTTCCAAGGATAGATGGTGATCCCGTCGTGGCGTTTTGCTGGGTTGTGGGTATTGTTGGCTGCTAGTGATCGGGGCTCTCTCTCGGCTGGGCATCAAGCTGTAGCAAGGGTTCTCTTTATGATGTCGTTCACTTCATTATGTCTTGCATATATATATGTCGTGCCGATTAGGTAAAACTTGCGATTTTGGCTTAAATAGCAACGCTCACCTTGCCATATAAGACAAAGTGAAAATTTGTGTATGCAATAATTTCGCTAAAATCATTCTGAACATAACGAAAAAAAAATATTTCATTGTGTTTGTTTATTATTAAATTAATGTTAACGTATCTAAAATATATTTAGTTGGGTTAGGCTAAATTAAATTGCGCTTGTTGTAATAAGGTTAGGTAGGTTTTCAAAGTTTCTCTTGGTACAAAATTATAAATTTTTACATTAACATAAATTAAAAAAAAATATATCTTTAAACGTATATGAGAAAATTTTAGAAAGGACTTAATTTTAGATGAGTTCTTGCTAATTGACCAGTTTTACCTAATCGGCACGACATATATATATATATATATATATATATATATATATATGCTAGGAATTCGCAAGAGCATGCGAAATATTCACAAACACTGATCTCTGGCGAATATTTCGCCTGCTCTTGCGAATTCCTAGCATTGTAAAAATCTCTAGTTGTGTCGATGCATGCAGGGGATGAGATGAAAAGCTGTAAGCCTCCTGCCTGAAAGCTGGCTGCCTTGGAATAACGTCTAGCGAAAGCTGGATGCCAAGGTATTGGACCAGTGTGGTACGGTCGGCAAAGCACTGTGTACCTTGTCATGAGGTTCGTAGGTTCGAGTCTCCTTCGGCCAGAGATCAGTGTTTATATATATATATATATATATATATATATATATATATATATATATATATATATATTTATTTATTTATTTATTTATTTATTAAACACGTCGGCCGATTCTCACCAAAGCAGGGTGGCCTGAAAAGAAAAACTTTCATCATCATTCACTCCATCACTGTCTTGCCAGAGGGTGCTTTACATTACAGTTATAAAACTGCGACATTAACACCCCTCCTTCAGAGTGCAGACACTGTACTTCCCATCTCCAGGACTCAAGTCCGGCCTGCCAGTTTCCCTGAATCCCTTCATAAATGTTACTTTGCTCACACTCCAACAGCACGTCAAGTATTAAAAACTATTTGTCTCCATTCACTCCTATCAAATACGCTCACACATGCTTGCTGGAAGTCCAAGCCCCTCGCACACAAAACCTCCTTTACCCCTTCCCTCCAACATTTTCTAGGCCGACCCCTACCCCGCCTTCCCTCCACTACAGATGTATACACTCTCGAAGTCATTCTGTCTCGTTCCATTCTCTCTACATGTCCGAACCACCTCAACAACCCCTCCTGAGCTCTCTGGATAATAGTTTTGGTAATCCCGCACCTCCTCCTAATTTCCAAACTCCGAATTCTCTGTATTATATTCACACCACACATTGACCTCAGACATGACATCTCCACTGCCTCCAGCCTTCTCCTCATTGCAACATTCATCACCCATGCTTCACACCCATATAAGAGTGTTGGTATAACTATACTCTCATACATTCCCCTCTTTACTTTCATGGACAAGGTTCTTTGTCTCCACAGAATCCGAAGTGTTCCACTCACCCTTTTCCCCTCATCAATTCTATGATTCACCTCATCCTTCAAAGACCCATCTGCTGACATGTCCACTCCCAAATACATACATTCACCTCCTCCATACTCTCTCCCTCCAATCTGATATCCAATCTTTCGTCACCTAATCTTTTTGTTATCCTCATCACCTTACTCTTTCCTATATTCACTTTCAATTTTCTTCTTTTACACACCCTACCAAATTCATCCACCAACCTCTGCAACTTCTCTTCAGAATCTCCCAAAAGCACAGTGTCATCAGCAAAAAGCAACTGCGACAACTCCCACTTTGTATTTGATTCTTTATATTTTAACCCCACACCTCTTGGCAAGACCCTCGCATTCACTTCTCTTACAACCCCATCTATAAATATATTGAACAACCACGGTGACATCACACATCCTTGTCTAAGGCCCACTTTTACTGGGAAATAGTCCCTCTCCCTCCTACACACTCTAACTTGAGCCTCACTATACTCATAAAAACTCTTCACTGCTTTCAGTAACCTACCTCCTATTCCATACACCTGCAACATCTGCCACATTGCCCCCCTATCCACCTTATCATACGCCTTTTCCAAATCCATAAAGGCCATAAAAACCTCTTTACCCTTATCCAAATGCTGTTCACCTATATGTTTCACTGTAAACACTTGGTATACACACCCCCTACCTTTCCTAAAGCCCCCTTGTTCATCTGCTATCCTGTTTTCTGTCTTACTCCTAATTCTTTCAATAATAAATCTACCATACACTTTACCAGGTATACTCAACAGACTTATTCCCCTATAATTTTTGCACTCTCTTTTGTCCCCTTTGCCTTTATACAAAGGAACAATGCATGTTCTCTGCCAATCCCTAGGTACCTTACTCTCTTCCATAAATTTATTAAATAATAGCACCAACCACTCCAAAACTATATCCCCACCTGCTTTTAACATTTCTATCTTCATCCCATCAATCCAAGCTGCCTTACCCCCTTTCATTCTACCCACTGCCTCCCGAACTTTCGCCACACTCACAACTGGCTCTTCCACACTCCTACAAGATGTTATTCCTCCTTGCCCTATACACGAAATCACAGCTTCCGTGTCTTCATCAACATTTAACAACTCCTCAAAATATTCCCTCCATGTTCCTGATACCTCTAACTCTTCATTTAATAACTTTCCTCTCCTATTTTTAACAGTCAAATCCATTTGTTCCCTAGGCTTCCTCAACTTATTAATCTCACTCCAAAATTTTTTCTTATTTTCAACAAAATTGCTTGATAACATCTCACCCCCTCTCTCATTTGCTCTCTTTTTACATTGCTTCACAACTCTCTTAACCTCTCTTTTTCTCTACATATACTCTTCCCTCCTTGCATTACTTCTACTTTGTAAAAACCTCTCATATGCTAACTTTTTCTCCTTACTACTCTCTTTACTTCATCATTCCACCAATCGCTCTTCTTCCCTCCCGCACCCACTCGCCTGTAACCACAAACTTCTGCTGAACACTCTAATATTACATTTTTAAATCTACCCCATACATATATATATATACATATATATATATATATATATATATGTGTATATATATATATATATATATATATATATATATATATATATATATATATATATATATATATATATATATATATATATATATATATATATATATATATATATATATAGTGCTAGGAATTCGCAAGAGCAAGCGAAATATTCACAAACACTGATCTCTGGCGAATATTTCGCCTGCTCTTGCGAATTCCTAGCATTGTAAAAATCTCTAATTGTGTCGATGCATGCAGGGGATGAGATGAAAAGCTGTAAGCCTCCTGCCTGAAAGCTGGCTGCCTTGGAATAACGTCTAGCGAAAGCTGGATGCCAAGGTATTGGACCAGTGTGGTACGGTCGGCAAAGCACTGTGTACCTTGTCATGAGGTTCGTAGGTTCGAGTCTCCGTCGGCCAGAGATCAGTGTTTATATATATATATATATATATATATATATATATATATATATATATATATATATATATATATATATATATATATATATATATATATATATATATTATATATATATATATATATTTATTTATTTATTTATTTATTTATTAACACGTCGGCCGATTCTCACCAAGGCAGGGTGGCCTGAAAAAGAAAAACTTTCATCATCATTCACTCCATCACTGTCTTGCCAGAGGGGTGCTTTACATTACAGTTATAAAACTGCGACATTAACACCCCTCCTTCAGAGTGCAGACACTGTACTTCCCATCTCCAGGACTCAAGTCTGGCCTGCCGGTTTCCCTGAATCCCTTCATAAATGTTACTTTGCTCACACTCCAACAGCACGTCAAGTATTAAAAACTATTTGTCTCCATTCACTCCTATCAAATACGCTCACACATGCTTGCTGGAAGTCCAAGCCCCTCGCACACAAAACCTCCTTTACCCCTTCCCTCCAACATTTTCTAGGCCGACCCTTACCCCGCCTTCCCTCCACTACAGATTTATACACTCTCGAAGTCATTCTGTCTCGTTCCATTCTCTCTACATGTCCGAACCACCTCAACAACCCCTCCTGAGCTCTCTGGATAATAGGTTTGGTAATCCCGCACCTCCTCCTAATTTCCAAACTCCGAATTCTCTGTATTATATTCACACCACACATTGACCTCAGACATGACATCTCCACTGCCTCCAGCCTTCTCCTCATTGCAACATTCATCACCCATGCTTCACACCCATATAAGAGTGTTGGTATAACTATACTCTCATACATTCCCCTCTTTACTTTCATGGACAAGGTTCTTTGTCTCCACAGAATCCGAAGTGTTCCACTCACCCTTTTCCCCTCATCAATTCTATGATTCACCTCATCCTTCAAAGACCCATCTGCTGACATGTCCACTCCCAAATACATACATTCACCTCCTCCATACTCTCTCCCTCCAATCTGATATCCAATCTTTCGTCACCTAATATTTTTGTTATCCTCATCACCTTACTCTTTCCTATATTCACTTTCAATTTTCTTCTTTTACAACCCTACCAAATTCATCCACCAACCTCTGCAACTTCTCTTCAGAATCTCCCAAAAGCACAGTGTCATCAGCAAAAAGCAACTGCGACAACTCCCACTTTGTATTTGATTCTTTATCTTTTAACCCCACACCTCTTGGCAAGACCCTCGCATTCACTTTCTTACAACCCCATCTATAAATATATTGAACAACCACGGTGACATCCACATCCTTGTCTAAGGCCCACTTTTACTGGGAAATAGTCCCTCTCCCTCCTACACACTCTAACTTGAGCCTCACTATACTCATAAAAACTCTTCACTGCTTTCAGTAACCTACCTCCTATTCCATACACCTGCAACATCTGCACATTGCCCCCTATCCACCTTATCATACGCCTTTTCCAAATCCATAAAGGCCATAAAAACCTCTTTACCCTTATCCAAATGCTGTTCACCTATATGTTTCACTGTAAACACTTGGTATACACACCCCCTATCTTTCCTAAAGCCCCCTTGTTCATCTGCTATCCTGTTTTCTGTCTTACTCCTAATTCTTTCAATAATAAATCTACCATACACTTTACCAGGTATACTCAACAGACTTATTCCCCTATAATTTTTGCACTCTCTTTTGTCCCCTTGCCTTTATACAAAGGAACAATGCATGTTCTCTGCCAATCCCTAGGTACCTTACTCTCTTCCATAAATTTATTAAATAATAGCACCAACCACTCCAAAACTATATCCCCACCTGCTTTTAACATTTCTATCTTCATCCCATCAATCCAAGCTGCCTTACCCTTTCATTCTACCCACTGCCTCCCGAACTTTCGCCACACTCACAACTGGCTCTTCCACACTCCTACAAGATGTTATTCCTCCTTCCCTATACACAAATCACAGCTTCCGTGTCTTCATCAACATTTAACAACTCCTCAAAATATTCCCTCCATGTTCCTGATACCTCTAACTCTTCATTTAATAACTTTCCTCTCCTATTTTTAACAGTCAAATCCATTTGTTCCCTAGGCTTCCTCAACTTATTAATCTCACTCCAAATTTTTTTCTTATTTTCAACAAAATTGCTTGATAACATCTCACCCCCTCTCTCATTTGCTCTCTTTTTACATTGCTTCACAACTCTCTTAACCTCTCTTTTTCTCATATACTCTTCCCTCCTTGCATTACTTCTACTTTGTAAAAACCTCTCATATGCTAACTTTTCTCCTACTACTCTCTTTACTTCATCATTCCACCAACGCTCTTCTTCCCTCCCTACCCACTCGCCTGTAACCACAAACTTCTGCTGAACACTCTAATATTACATTTTTAAATCTACCTATACATATATATATATAATATTATATATATATATATATATATATATATGTATATATATATATATATATATATATATATATATATATATATATATATATATATATATATATATATATATATATTATATATATATATATATATATATATATATATATATATATATATATATATATATATATATATATATATATATATATATATATATTTGTTTATTTATTTAATTAGTAATATATTTACAGTGGTATATTTGGTCTTCAAGAAAATAATAATCCAATTTTATATCATTCAGAAAGTCTGAATATATCAACATGTATATATGAGAAGCTAAATGTAGAATATCTCAGGAAAAAATTGAATTATATGAATTTAAATGAAGGAATATATCTAAAAAGTATTAAAACAAATAAAATAATGCGAAAAACTATGATATTTTATCAGGAAAGTCAGAATATTAAAACGAATTTATTTTCCTGATTTATTTCTCCCTACCATTATTCTCTGCGCAAAGATATCTTTTTTCTTTACAGTAAACATGTATCAATCTTTTATCAAAAAATCTGTATATCTCTCAATCTATCTGTCTATCCATTGAGACATAAGGGTGAATGTACAAGAGTATAATTGTACCAGCACTTATGAATATGAAGCATGGATTGTGAATGTTGAAGCGAGTAGGAGGCTGGAAGCAGTGATCGTATCGTGCTTGAGGACGATGTCTGGTGTGATCTTTATTCAGAGCATTCGGTGTTTGGAGTTGAGGAGGTGTGGAGTTACCAAATGAATTATTCAGAGGGCTGAGGTGGGGTTGGTGAGGTGGTCAGGATATTTAGAGAGGCTGGAGAAAAATAAGATGACAATGCAAGCGTATATATAAATTTAGAGTGGAGGGAAAGAGGGGTAGGGGGTTGTAGAAGGAGAGGGTGAGGGAAGTTTGTAAAGGGAGTTTTGTTTGCTAGGGACTTGGAGACCTAACAGGCTTCTGTGAGAGTATTAACTAGCAGAGAGTTGAGACAAGTGTTTTTTTTTTTATTTTACGTGTTGTTGGAGTGTGAACCCAGTAGTATTTATGAAGGGATTTAGTGAAACTGGTTAGCCCGATTTGAGTCCTGGAGGCGAGATATACATTGCCTGCACTCTGAAGAAAGGTGGCGATGTTGCTGTCTGGATGGTCATCTGAACTGTCATGTCGACGCCCTTCTGGCAAGAGAGTGATGGAATTCGTATGAATGACAGTTTTCTTCTCCATCGGGTTACTAGGCAATTAACTGCGACAAGCCGGGGATAGAGCTAGTGTAATTTTAGCCTGCCTTGTAGGAAGCAAGACAAAATCCACGACTCTCACCCACTGAGCCATCAATGCTACAAACATCAGGTGCCCAGTACCATTAGACACTTCACCCCAATACCAGCACACTAGCCGGGAATGAAACCTCCGATATTTTAACCAACCTCCCTCCTGGGAAGCCCCCGACTAGTTGCAGTATTGATATTATATATATATATATATATATATATATATATATATATATATATATATATATATATATATATATATATATATATATATATATATATATATATATATGTCGTATTAGGTAAAACTGGTCAATTAGCAAGAACTCATCTAAAATT
Organism: Cherax destructor; assembly: GCA_009830355.1. Taxonomy (NCBI): domain Eukaryota; kingdom Metazoa; phylum Arthropoda; class Malacostraca; order Decapoda; family Parastacidae; genus Cherax; species Cherax destructor. The sequence goes on along the minus strand of WNWK01004652.1, from coordinate 106,714 downwards.
AAGTCCTTTCTAAAATTTCTCTTATACTTTTAAAGATATATTTTTTCATTTATGTTAATGTAAGAATTTATAATTTTGTACAAGATAAACTTTGAAAACCTACCTAACCTTATTACAACAAGCGCAATTTAATTTAGCCTAACCCAACTAAATATATTTTAGATACGTTAACATTAATTTAATAATAAAGAAACACAATGAAATATATTTTTTTCGTTATGTGCAGAATGATTTTGGCGAAATTATTGCATACACAAATTTTCACTTGTCTTATATTGCAAGGTGAGCGTTGCTATTTAAGCCAAAATCATAAGTTTTACCTAATCGGCACGACATATATATATATATATATATATATATATATATATATATATATATATATATATATATATATATATATATATATATATATATATATATATATATATATGTCGTGTAGATTAGGTAAAACTAGGTCAATTAGCAAGAACTCATCTAAAATTAAGTCCTTTCTAAAAATTTATCTTATACGTTTAAAGATATATATATATATATATATGTGTCCGATTAGGTAAAACTTCGATTTTGGCTAAAAGCAACGCTCACCTTGCCATATAAGACAAGTGAAAATTTGTGTATGAAATAATTTCGCCAAAATCATTCTGAACATAACGAAAAATATATTTCATTGTGTTTGTTTATTATTCAAATAATGTTAACGTATCTAAAATATATTTAGTGGGGTTAGGCTAAATTAAATTGCGCTTGTTGTAATAAGGTTAGGTAGGTTTTCAAAGTTTCTCTTGGTACAAAATTATAAATTCATACATTAACATAAATGAAAAAATATATATTTATCGTATAAGAGAAATTTTAGAAAGGACTTAATTAGATGAGTTCTGCTAATTGACCAGTTTTACCTAATCAGCGACTATATATATATATATATATATATATATATATATATATATATATATGTCGTGCCGATTAGGTAAAACTGGTCAATTAGCAATAACTCATCTAAAATTAAGTCCTTTCTAAAAATTTCTCTTATACGTTTAAAGATATATTTTTTCATTTATGTTAATGTATGAATTTATAATTTTGTACCAAGAGAAACTTTGAAAACCTACCTAACCTTATTACAACAAGCGCAATTTAATTTAGCCTAACCCACTAAATATATTTTAGATACGTTAACATTATTTGAATAATAAACAAACACAATGAAATATATTTTTTCGTTATGTTCAGAATGATTTTGGCGAAATTATTGCATACACAAATTTTCACTTGTCTTATATGGCAAGGTGAGCGTTGCTATTTAAGCCAAAATCGCAAGTTTTACCTAATCGGCACGACATATATATATATATATATATATATATATATATATATATATATATATATATATATATATATATATATATATATATATATATATATATATATATATAGATATATATATATATATATATATATATATATATATAATGTGTGTGTTACACCTTATAACTAATACTAGTAGGTTAGTATTATAGTTCTTGTTTATAGAGTATACTGGCGTAACTATTCTGGCAGAGAGTTGGAGATAGAAATTAAAGATCCACTAAAACCTTACTTTTAATGAAAGAAATTCATTTGCTTATATAATAGCAAATATGTATTTCTATACATATTCAAGGTTTTCCATAATAAAGAGCATATTATTCTGTGAATCCTTAAACAATAATTATTCCTTTATGCAATCTTCTATACTCTTATCAAATGACAAGCGGTCATACATCCATCTTAGAAAAGACGTAATACATATACACAAACACTTCTCACTCAAGAAGTTTCTTTCTCTTGGCAGAGAGTTATCAAAGAAATTACTCTAAGTGCAGCTAAGTGAATACTCCGAAGTCCCAGATATGGGAGTATTCACGACTAGAGGAGAATATAATAATCCACTGGATGTAGTCTGCTCAGATGGTAACTCCACACTGCTCCAAGCTAACAACCTAGCTCATGAGTAGGGTGGGGTCACGTGACACAGACCAGACAAAGGGGATGGGGTGTAGGAGGAAACAGGAGTAGTGGTGTTAAACAATACACCCAAGAGGAAACGTTGATTCGTTATACCTTTATCTATCCTCTTTATACCAAAACAGCAAACACTATACATACACACACATACATAATTATCAGAACAACTTAGAGGACCAATATGATGATGATGATAATGATGATAGATAATAATACAAGGTTGGACATTTCCATTTTAGCTAATAATGGACATGAGAGCGATGTAATATTAAATAAGACAGCAATTATGAAATAGATTAAATCCTAAGGGCGTTCATAATATATATATATATATATATGTCTTGTCGATTAGGTAAAACTTGCGATTTTGGCTTAAATAGCAACGTTCACCTTGCCATATAAGACAAGTGAAAATTTGTGTATGCAATAATTTCGCCAAAATCATTCTGAACATAACGAAAAAAATATATTTCATTGTGTTTGTTTATTATTAAATTAATGTTAACGTATCTAAAATATATTTAGTTGGGTTAGGCTAAATTTAATTGCACTTGTTGTAATAAGGTTAGGTAGGTTTTCAAAGTTTCTCTTGGTACAAAATTATAAATTCTTACATTAACATAAATGAAAAAAAAATATCTTAAACGTTTAAGATAAAATTTTAGAAAGGACTTAATTTTAGATGAGTTCTTGCTAATTGACCAGTTTTACCTAATCGGCACGACATATATATATATATATATATATATATATATATATATATATATATATATATATATATATATATATATATATATATATATATATATATATATATATATATATATATGTCGTGCCGAATAGGCAGAACTTGCGATTTTGGCTTAAATAGCAACGCTCACCTTGCAATATAAGACAAGTGAAAATTTGTGTATGCAATAATTTCGCCAAAATCATTCTGAACATAACGAAAAAAATATATTTCATTGTGTTTGTTTATTATTAAATTAATGTTAACGTATCTAAAATATATTTAGTTGGGTTAGGATAAATTAAATTGCGCTTGTTGTAATAAGGTTAGGTAGGTTTTCAAAGTTTCGTTTGGTACAAAATTATTAATTCTTACATTAACATAAATGAAAAAATATATCTTTAAACGTATAAGAGAAAATTTTAGAAAGGACTTAATTTTAGATGAGTTCTTGCTAATTGACCAGTTTTACCTAATCGAGCATATATATATATATATATATATATATATATATATATATATATATATATATATATATATATATATATATATATATATATATATATATATATATATATATATATATATATATATATATATATATATATATATATATATATATATATATATATATATATATATATATATATATATATATATATGTCGTGCCGATTAGGTAAAACTTCGATTTTGGCTTAAATAGCAACGCTCACCTTGTTATATAAGACAAGTGAAAATTTGTGTATGCAATAATTTCGCAAAAATCATTCTGAACCTAACGAAAAAAAATATATTTCATTGTGTTTGTTTATTATTAAATTAATGTTAACGTATCTAAAATATATTTAGTTGGGTTAGGCTAAATTAAATTGCGCTTGTTGTAATAAGGTTAGGTAGGTTTTCAAAGTTTCTCTTGGTACAAAATTATATATTTTTACATTAACATAAATTAAAAAAATATATCTTTAAACTTATAAGAGAAAATTTTAGAAAGGACTTTATTTTAAATGAGGTCTTGCTAATTGGCCAGTTTTACCTAATCGGCACGACATATATATATATATATATATATATATATATATATATATATATATATATATATATATATATATATATATATATATATATATATATATTGTGGGAAATGGCCGACGTGTAGAAAGAATATATAGGTATTAGGATGGTAGACAGCAACCACCCAGGGAGGTACTACCGTCCTGCCAAGTGAATGTGAAACAGAAACCTGTAACTGTTTTACATGATTGTAGGATTGCTGGTGTCATTTTCTGTCTCATAAACACGCTGGATAACAGGTATATCTTGCTACTTCTACTTACACTTAGGTCACACTACACAACATGCACATGAATATATACATAAATACTCATAGCAAGGTTTTCTTTTTTTCTTCTTAGTAGTTCTTGTTCTTCTTTATTTCCTCTACTCTCCATTGGGAAGTGGAAAAGAATCTTTCCTCCGTAAGTCATGCGTGTCGCATGAGGCAACTAAAATGCCGGGAACAATGGGCTAGTAACCCCTTCTCCTTTATACATTTACTAAAAAAGAGAAGAAGATTTTTTTTATAAAACTGGGATGCTTGAATGTGCTGATGTTATGAATGAAAAGAAGTTGGATGTCTTGGCCCTAAGCGAAACAAAGCTGAAGGGGGTAGGCGAGTTTCAGTGGGGAGAAATAAATGGGATTAAGTCAGTAGTATTTGAGAGAGTTAGAGCTATGGAAGGGGTAGCAATAATGTTGAAAGATCAGTTATGGAAGGAGAAGAGGGAATATAAATGTATATATTCAAGGATTATATGGATCAAAATAAGATTTGGATGAGAAAAGTGGGTCATAATAAGCGTGTATGCACCTTGAGAAGAGAGGAGTGAAGAGGAGAGATAGAGATTTTGGGATATGTTAAGCGAATGTATAGTAACTTTTGAAACAAGTGAGAGGGTAATTGTGGTAAAGGACCTAAATGCTAAGGTAGGAGAAACATTTAGAGAGGGTGTGGTAGGTACGTTTGGGGTGCCAGGTGTAAATGATAATGGGAGCCCTTTAATTGAACTTTGTATAGAAAGGGGTTTAGTTATAGGCAATACATATTTTAAGAAAAAGAGGTTAAATAAGTATACAAGATATGATGTAGGGCGTAATAACAGTAGTGTGTTGGACTACGTATTGGTAGATAAAAGACTGTTGATTAGACTTCAGGATGTACATGTTTATAGAGGGGCCACAGATATATCAGATCACTGTTTAGTTGTAGCTACAGTGAGAGTAAAAGGTAGATGGGATACAGGGAAAATTGAAGCAACAAGTAAGAGAGGTTTATAAACTAAAGAGGAGGCAGTTAGGGTAAGATATAAACAACAATTGGAGGATAGATGGTCTAGTGAGAGTATAGGCAACGGGGTAGAAGATGTATGGGGTAGGTTTAAAAATGTAGTGTTAGAGTGTTCAGCAGAAGTTTGTGGTTATAGGAAAGTGGGTGCGGGAGGGAAGAAGAACGATTGGTGGAATGATGATGTAAAGAAAGTAGTAAGGGAGAAAAAGTTAGCATATGAGAGGTTTTTACAAAGTGAGAGGGTAATTGTGGTAAAGGACCTAAATGCTAAGGTAGGAGAAACATTTAGAGAGGGTGTGGTAGGTACGTTTGGGGTGCCAGGTGTAAATGATAATGGGAGCCCTTTAATTGAACTTTGTATAGAAAGGGGTTTAGTTATAGGCAATACATATTTTAAGAAAAAGAGGTTAAATAAGTATACAAGATATGATGTAGGGCGTAATAACAGTAGTGTGTTGGACTACGTATTGGTAGATAAAAGACTGTTGATTAGACTTCAGGATGTACATGTTTATAGAGGGGCCACAGATATATCAGATCACTGTTTAGTTGTAGCTACAGTGAGAGTAAAAGGTAGATGGGATACAGGGAAAATTGAAGCAACAAGTAAGAGAGAGGTTTATAAACTAAAAGAGGAGGCAGTTAGGGTAAGATATAAACAACAATTGGAGGATAGATGGTCTAGTGAGAGTATAGGCAACGGGGTAGAAGATGTATGGGGTAGGTTTAAAAATGTAGTGTTAGAGTGTTCAGCAGAAGTTTGTGGTTATAGGAAAGTGGGTGCGGGAGGGAAGAAGAACGATTGGTGGAATGATGATGTAAAGAAAGTAGTAAGGGAGAAAAAGTTAGCATATGAGAGGTTTTTACAAAGTAGAAGTGATGAAAGGAGGGAAGAGTATATGGAGAGAAAAAGAGAGATTAAGAGAGTGGGGAAGCAATGTAAAAAGACAGCAAATGCGTGGGTGAGATGTTATCAACGAATTTTATTGAAAATAAGAAAAAGTTTTGGAGTGAGATTAATAAGTTAAGAAAGCCTAGGGAACAAATGGACTTGACAGTTAAAAATAGGAGAGGAGAGTTATTAAATGGAGAGTTAGAGGTATCGGGAAGATGGAAAGAATATTTTGAGGAATTATTAAATGTTGATGAAGATAGGGAAGCTGTAATTTCGTGTGTAGGGCAAGGAGGAATAACATCTTGTAGGACTGAGGAAGAGCCAGTTGTGAGTGTGGGGAAAGTTCGTGGGGCAGTGGGTAAAACGAATGGGGGTAAGGCAGCTGGGATTGATGGGATAAAGATAGAAATGTTAAAAGCAGGTGGAAATATAGTTTTGGAGTAGTTGGTGCTATTATTTAATAAATGTATGGAAGAGGGTAAGGTACCTAGGGATTAGCAGAGAGCATGCATATTTCCTTTGTATAAAGGCAAAGGGTACAAAAGAGAGTGCAAAAATTATAGGGGAATAAGTCTGTTGAGTATACAGATAAGAGTAAAGAGGTGTTTGTGGCATTTATGGATTTGGAAAAGACGTATGACAGGGTGGATAGGGAAGCAATGTGGCAGATGTTGCCGGTATATGGAATAGGAGGTATGTTACTGAAAGCAGTGAAGAGTTTATACGAGGCTAGTGAGGGTCAGGTTAGAGTATGTAGGAGAAAGGGAGATTATTTCCTAGTAAAAGTAGGCCTTAGACAAGGATGTATGATGTCACCATGGCTGTTCAATATATTTATAGATGGGGTTGTAAGAGAAGTGAATGCGCGGGTGTTGGCAAGATGTGTGGGGTTAAAATATAAAGAAACTAACACAAAGTGGGAGTTGTCGCAGCTTCTTTTTGCTGATGACACATTGCTTTTGGGAGATTCTGAAGAGAAGCTGTAGAGGTTGGTGGATGAGTTTGGTAGGGTATGTAAAAGAAGGAAATTGAAAGTGAATATAGGAAACAGTAAGGTGATGAGGATAACAAAAATATTAGGTGATGAAAGATTGGATATCAGACTGAAGAGAGCGAGTATGGAGTAGGAGGTGAATGTATTCAGATATTTAGGAGAGGACGTGTATGCAGATGGGTCTATGAAGGATGAGGTGAATCATAGAATTGATGAGGGTAAAAGGGTGAGTGGTGCACTTAGGAGTGTGTGTGGAGACAAAGAACTTTGTCCGTGGAAGCAAAGAAGGGAATGTATGATAGTATAGTTATACTAACACTCTTATATGGGTGTGAAGTATAGGTGATGAATGTTGCAACGAGGAGAAGGCTGGAGGCAGTGGAGATGTCATGTCTGTGGTCAATGTATGGTGTGAATATAATGTAGCGAATTCGTGGTGTGGAAATTAGGAGGAGGTGCTGGATTACCAAAACTATTTATTATCCAGAGGGCTGAGGAAGGGTTGTTGAGGTTGTTTGGACATGTAGAGAGTTTGGAACAAAGTATAATGACTTCGAGAGTGAATAAATCTGTAGTGGAGGGAAGGCGGGGTAAGGTCGGCCTAGGAAAGGTTGGAGGGAAGGGGTAAAGGAGGTTTTGTGTTCGAGGGGCTTGGACTTCCAGCAAGCATGCTTGAGCGTATTTGATAGTAGTGAATGGAGACAAATGGTTTTTAATACTTGATGTGCTGTTGGAGTGGAAGCAAAGTAACATTTATGAAGGGATTCAGGGAAACCGGCAGGCCGGACTTGAGTCCTGGAGATGGGGAGTACAGTGCCTGCACTCTGAAGGAGGGGTGTTAAATGTTGCACTTTTATAACGGAAGTGTAATCATGCCTCTGGCAAGACAGTGATGGAGTGAATGATGATGAAAGTTTTTTCTTTTTCGGGCCACCATGCCTTGGTGGGAAACGGCCGATGTGTTAATAATTTTTTTATATATATGTATATATATTTATGTCGTGCCGATTAGGTAAAACTGGTCAATTAGCAATAAAATTTTTTAGAAAGCACTTAATTTTAGATGAGTTCTTGCTAATTGACCAGTTTTACCTAATCGGCACGACATATATATGTATGTGTGTATATGTATGTGTGTGTGTGCATAACGAAAATTTGTGTATGCAATAATTTCGGAAAAAAAAAAAACATTCTGAATATAACGAAACGAAATATATTTAATTGTGTTTGTTTATTGTTAATTCATTGTAAACTTATGTACAATATATTTAGGTGGATTAGGCTAAATTAAATTTTGGTACAAAATCATTAATATTTAAAATAACATGAATGAAAATAATATATCTTTAAATGTATAAGAGAAAATTTTGGAAAGAACATAATTTTAAATGAATTCTTGCTAATTGACAAGTTTTACCTATTAGTCACTACATATATGTATTCCCACAGTTGAAATTTAAAAACTCAGCGCTTTCATCTGTTTAGACACATATCTTCAGAGGAAAAGGAAGAAGGGGCAAGAAAAGTACATTTTATTTGCTATACCTCACTCAGAAAAGGTGACAACTCAGCCAGTGAGGTGCTACCTTAAAATACACTGTAGGAGGGCCACTTAACCACAGTTTCGATATTAAATAATAGTAACACTTTTTCCAATAAATCAAAATAGATTTAAATGACATCAGACTACTAAGAAAACAAATCATGCTTTGGTTATTCAGATTAAAGCTTTTGAAGCCATCTGTTAAAAAAAAAAATTATTAAAATAGTCCATGAATGTGACTCCGGAATCCAACCTTCCACATACATACATTTGTCCAACATATGAAAAACAACGCACTCTATTTTTGCTAAAAATATTTTTACTATTAAGATTGTAAACAATATTCCGAAGTATTAATCTGTCACTTTTATAGATGTCATAACTCAGATTTGAAATATGTTGTGCATCATTCTTAATAAGAGATGATTCCACAATTTTTCGTAACATTCCAGAATTACAGTTAAGTAGTTCTATCGTTCTAGTCCAAGCTATAATGGCCTGAATCCCTCACATGAATGAACAAAGCACTGGACTCTTCATTAATATTTATGGCAATTTATGTTGTTTAATTAATGATGTTCTGAAGATATTTACCAGTTTGTCCTAAATAACAACTAAGCTTTTACAAGTGATGCAGATTTTCATTATATTGTAAAAACACACAAATTCTCAAATTTATACTCGGTATTAGGCTCTGTTTTGTTGAATGTTATTTTTGCTTTATGAAAAGCTTTATCAATAAACATTCGTGGATATCGTAAGTTGGATGCAGTTTCATATATTTTTCTAATTTCCATTTGTTTTGAATTCCGTTACAGAGACGCTAGCTTTGGAGATGCCAACTGTTATCTATAAATTTTCGCTATCTTGTTTGGAGTCTTGAGTCGTGACCTAATCTGTGGGAGGTCAAGATGTCACTTGGGTCTCCCCGTACCCCAGCGATTAGTGCTTCTGTGTACATGGCTTGCCTCGCTGGCGTCATCTTCAAACGAATTCCTGGTGCAAGTAGCTTTGATCGATGAACAGTGTTATAGAGAATGAACACTCTCATTCAGGTATGTGCAATGATATTTTCTATGAGTGTTTGTTAATAAACTCTGGATTAGCTTACTCCCCTTCGCTCATGTCATCCTTGTCGGTGGCACTGTCGTTGATATTCTCTTCACTTGTACTGGTCATCTTTCGCTGTATTTCTCACGTACCGGGAATCGTTGTACCTGTACACCTAGGAACTTGTCTTGCAGCTCTAATGTGGCTAACTGATCACCTTCCACTGACTGCAAGTAATCTCTGTCCTCAGCAATGGTAGGCAGCAATGTAGATGTTTTAGCAATATATTCTCCAATGTGTTTTACCTTTTAAAGTAAGGCTTGCATTTATATTCTTTGGCATGACATATCCCTCACATTCCCATTATCATAAAGAGGATTAATGTCCTCTCACAAACTTTGAGTTCAGAAATCATTAGAATGTCTGCCTTTTGGTAGAATCATGATTGCATCGTTAACACTAGTTTGCCTGTCTTCTGTGCGATTTGTTTAGTGTTCATTCTTGGATATGATACATCATGAAGCACAGCACTTGCTGGTACTAGAGCTTCACAGTCGATAGGTTTTTTACTGATTGTCGTATCATAGTAATCTTAGGACCAACTGAACATAGTGTTAAGTGTAAGATATTTTGCAACGGTATGTAAAGTATCCATCTCAGTCTTCTCAAATTTAACAACATAATGGGAATCAATAATAAATGTGTGATTTTTAAAACCTCTAGTTAATCCATCACATACAAATCTGACAAATACAGTACTGCAGCAGTCCATCTGTCATAGAATAATACATCATTTCTTTATCTATTATATATTACTGCATGAAGTGAAAATTTAAAAAATGAAGGAATGAGTAATATAAATATATTTGTAAAATTTTGCAAGGTATGCATATTTTTTTTCCCTGGTTGCAGGAGACGTCATGTCATTTGCGTTAATCATACAGGTTCTGATGAGATCTCGTACGTTTAAGTTGTATAAGTGAAAAGAAAAAGTTGAGTACTTTGAGTCTCTCTTCATTAACTTTGTTTCTGAATAATGGTAGGAATTTCTTAGCTATTCTCAGTACCCTCTCCAGTATATCTTTGTCTTGGTTTGTAATAATGGAGGAAACAAATACGAGGCAGAATCAGTCCTTGCTGTTTCACAGCTGAAAACAATGGGAAGAGGCTGGAAATGTGTTATTTGATCTTATAAATCCTAAACATTAGGATTTTATTCAAAATGCATTTAAACAGAACTAAAGGTAATTTGTAAATAGATGAGTGACAGATGACACTTCAACAATGATAAAGTGTACAACATAGAAAAAATCCGGGGGAAATATTGGATCAACTGAGCCAATTCGATTTACATTTTTTTTTTTTTTTTTTTTTTTTTAATATTTTTTTTTATATTCTCTTGTTTCTCTTAAAGGTTCCCTCAACACTAACTCTAAAAGCCCGTTTTGTTGTCTCTTTTTACTTCTACATTCATGACTGTCCTGTTTTTTTGCGTCCCTTTTTGTGTTTGCATTTATGACTGTCCTGTTTTCTTCGTCTCTTTTAAATTCTGCATTCATGACAGTCCTGTTTATCGTTTATACTGTAGTTCAATCATACAGATACAAATCCGTCGTCTCTAGGTCACCATCTGTCAGTATACCCAATGCAAAAATCAAAAGTTTTCGAGCATACTTTTTTTCTGACTTTCAAGTCATCACTGAATATCATTGCAAATATTGACCAAAATCTATTAGTGGAACATATATTAATGAAGATTTCTACTATGCCAATAAATAACGTAAATTTCAGTAGACGACAATATGTGATTGGACTTTCCTTTCGCATTAAATCTGTATTTAAAATAAAATTAAAATCATTAGTCTAAATAGTATATTTTAGATATTAATTTGATATGGACTTTAGAAGTAAAAGTTACCCAGTTTTACTGCACATTAATCCGTCTAGAGATGCCTTGATGTCGATAAAACACCCTTGATAACGGAAGATCAAGTGAAATTTCCTCTCATTTCGAAGGGACTGTTTGATGCATTCAGGTTAAGTTTCCCTATAAACTAAATTATAATTGTAATAATGATTCTAATAATAATACTAATAGTAATAATAACAGTAAAAAGTAATAATAATAATAACTGTGGGAAAATCCAGCAAGGATATGCCATTTTCCCTCCAAATTCAGACATGGGAGGAGGTTAGCAGTGAAACCACACGTATGCCTATCCCGACGTTGCCAAATTCTTCTACCAACTATAAATTATAAGTATTATTTAGTGATAAAGCCTCTATTGGCTAATATAATATTTAAGCTAAGTTAGAGTTAGATATAGAGTAATTTTGGTAAGAATCTACGATTACGTTTATCACAGCCTACACAAGTTGATAACAGTGGGCACCCACTGGTACCAGCGACCAGAGTGGGCAATACCCACACTAGTTAGTCACCAAGAACCGTTTGTGATGATGTCAGTGTAGGTGAACAAACTCCTTTTATATAACAGCTTAGTTAGAGTGAGGACGACCCCACCTCAACTCGTTACACTCCTAAGCATATACAGTGACTAATATTACCCTTCCCTGTCTTTATTGCTCACTTAATATATGATAGTGTAAAAATGTTATCAGGCTTTTATATGCATTTGAAAGTGAAAAACATAGTATGTTTGACTTTAGAGCGATTTTCGTTTTACAGCAGTAGCCTGGAACCTAACCTGCTATATAAGCAGGGCCCCGTAAAGATGGGAGACTTGTGTACAAACCGGGAGTAAGGTGACTCAACCACATGTCTCGCGGTGGTTATAACTGAAGTTAATAACATAGAGACCCCACACCTCCTGACGGTAAGTGCTTGTTGACACTGCTATTGAATACGCATTTAAATGTATGTTACTGAGCGCTGACCACGTTTGAGGGATCTTCCAGTGCCCTGTAGTTCATCAGAGATACGACTACACTACACCGGCATACACTGCACAGTAGTTCATCAGAGATACGACTACACTACACCTGCATACACTGCACAGTAGTTCATCAGAGATACGACTACACTACACCTGCATACACTGCCCTGTAGTTCATCAGAGATACCACTACACTACACCGTCATACACTGCCCTGCAGTTCATCAGATATACGACTACACTACACCGGCATACACTGCCTAGTAGTTCATGAGAGATACGACTACACTACACCGGCATACACTTCCCTGTAGTTCATCAGAGATACGACTACATTACACCGGCATACACTGCCCTGTAGTTCATCAGAGATATGACTACACTACGCCGGCATACACTGCCCTGTGTAGAAACAGAGGTAAGCAATCCAGTTATCTGGGAATGGAATGGCAGATTTCTTGAACTGGATTCAAGTAATGACTTGATTGGATAATTAACTGATCAGTCATACTCCCTCTATTCCACACAATAATAATAATAATAATAATAATAATAATAATAATAATAATAATAATAATAATAATAATAATAATAATAATAATAATTATAATAAAATAATAATAATAATAATATTGATGACTCTTAAATACAGTATTATTGAGCTATATCATTAGATATGTGTTGTGAGATGTTTGGTAAGCAATGTCTACAATAATTACGAATTTATCTGTTCCAGATTACCTGTAATCCCATGTTAACGCAGAAGTAAAATATAATGATGAAGGGGCAGTATGCTTTGCCCAAAGACGTTATTAGTGGGAAGCTAACTACTGCATTTACACATAAGCGTAAATGCAGTAGTTAGCAGTATATCAGCCCAGTATCACAACACACGAAAACTTTCCAGTAAGCAGGAACTGCAACAGCAACATATAATTGCCAGACAAATCCACATTCAGTAATAAAAATGAATGGAGTCCACATGTACACGAAAGCAAAAAGCTACAACGGAAAGTTATTCCTGATAGAGCAAAGGATTTTGAGGACAAAGTACTGAAGACCTCTTATAATTTCAAAGGAAAATGGTCTGACATTGCGAGAGACAAAGCACTTTTTTTCCGTTTAAGCTGTGCCAGCTACAGTGGTTGATCAATAACATTATGTTCAACTCCACTAGGGATGGTGTCTAGTTGGTATGACTCACGTACTTGCAATAGCACGATTGCAAACAAACCACGCAACAAGTGGGGTTTGAATTTTAGGACTAACTTACCATGGGTTTAAATACAATCCGTTCCGTGGGCTACTAGTTATGTTGTACAGTTTCATTTTATATTAATGAATTATTGTTTGTCGCCTACGAATTTTGTTAGAAATTGTCTAACTATGAATGGAGGGACGTAAAGACGAAGTTGATTACTTAGAGGTAAATTTCTTTGTGACAGATTTACATTTAAACCATTTTTAAATTCTCCTGCCAGCCTCTTCCCTTTCAAACCATAGCTACTAATCACTGCTTCTGCCATTGTTGATATTTATCATAATATTTATTTTTCTAATAAAAAACCCCATTTAATTTGACTTACAATCATGGAAAAATAGTGACACACTATACGAGTTCTACTTAACAGCTAAATTCTTTAAATATTTTCATTCACAGTGGATGCAGTTCTTCACAGAGAACTAATGCATTTTCCATAACAGCTTTCAGTGTATCATTAGTGATATCAACTATGCCTAAAATATCTTTCACCTTTTAATTTTATAATTTACTGGGACTTGTCTTGTGAACATTATCCTTCAAAAATTAACAGAGAAAAAGTTGTTAAGAATAACTAATATCTGCGATGGAAAAAAAGCTTCTGAAGCGAGAAATTATCCTCAGCCCCGTAATTACTGCCTTAGAAGTTACAAAATATTTCTAACTGATTTGCATTTTACTTCATCGTAACAAAAAATGTGTTTAAAACCATTTTGTTTGGTTTTACCTTCTTAATTCATAATGTGACTAAACCGTCAGCATTTAAAATATAAACGGCCTCCTCAAATTTGGGTAGTATTGCTCTTGCTAAACAGGTTATATGACATTGATAATGAGATGCATTGTTAAAAATCCCAGTAATCAAGATAATTAGTTACCCTATACGATCATTCATTAAGGTAGTCACACAAGGTTCGTGAGTAAAGGCTGAGTAACTTAAAAGACAAATGTTGGTTCTTGAAGCAGATGTTCCATTCCTTATCAGTGTCATTTGAAACAGTTCTATGCAATTTGCTTTTGTAATAATTTTGATAGAAATACCGACAATATGTTATGTAAAAAGAAACAATTGCAACTAATGTGACATTTTATTGTGGCAGTTTCGCTCTCCAGGAGCATTGCCAGGCTTGACAGATCGGTTTATATTTTAAATGCTGATGATTTTGCCCACTTTATGAATTAAGAAGGAAAACTTTCACCTAAAATTTGCTTCTGGCAGTTCGTTACTTGCACTATAATTGTGAAAACCTTTTCCTTCAAGCTGGTTTCTCATTTTTTTTCAGCTTTATAAGAGGTATCTAATTGTTAATTTATTTTTATTTGCCAAATCAACTGTTGCAATAAATGACTTAAGTGCCAGATTCTCGATCATATTGCTTAGTATGGCGGATATGGAATAAACCTGTAAATTGGCTATCACATAGCACTATTTTCTTCGTATTTTGAATGATTGTTTGATCTCACTCGTAAGGTTGGAGGATTTTTCAAGATTGAGGCCAACTCTGCTAAGTCTTACGAGAAGACACAATGAGAGGATGACATGGGTTATTATTGTCACGAAGCTCTATTATCCTATTGGTTACATTCTGAGAAAACATTCGCACATAAGTTATACTTATTAAGACCAATAAAAAAATCGTTATTAATGTGTTAGCCAGAAGCAACACCAAACCATCAATTTTTGGGACAAATTTTCCCAGCAAGTTTCCATGGTAATCCAGGTTTTCTGTTATTTTCTTCGTAGGTAAACTTTAAGAGCAGTACATTCTCTAGCCTAACATGTGGTCCTGTTTTCTTAGGCATTAAAATCACATAGAAACAATACCGCCGGCTGAGTTATCTCTGCAGGTGATGCAGAGGCGACGAGGAGGTAAAACTGAGGTGAAAATCAATTAAGTGTTTTTGAAAGTAATTAACAGGGACAGTTTATACTGTTTTGTTTACTAATGCACATACATCGTCTACCTCCTGACACCGATTACTATGTCAAAAACACGATTTAATCAAAATCATTCTTTCATGCAAGATTAGACCGGTCTCTCTCCAGTGACTGTGTTTACCATATATCACTGAAGGATCTAACAAAAGCTCAATAAATCATCACTTATTATGACCATTAACTTTTCAACAATTAAAAAAATAACAAATAATAAGGTACATTAAAATAATAAACAGGGCGATTACAAAATAATATCAAGTTCCTTATTACTGAATTATTATTGATTATCTTTCTTGGAATCTTTGCAAAAAAGACTGATAGCAGAAATCATACATACAGAAATAAATTAATGAACAGAAAACAACATATCTACAGCTCAGTGTCAGTCTTCATATAACCTACATAAGAAACGTATCACCCAAAATCTCGTGACGGTTCAGCACGATTTTAAATTTCGATGATTAACCCTAATAGAAATTTTCTTCAGTTTTTATCATCGGATGTTGATCTCATTAGGTCTTTGACCGGGTCTGAAAATTCAATGTACCGATTAATTGCTTTCACGGATTCTGAACTTAATTATGTGTCTCTTTGTGCCAGGCTCGCTGGCAAGAAATGTTACGAAACATCTGCTGATTTTAATTACTGTGTTTCCTCCGTTCTGGGTGAAGTTCACATAGGAATTAGATGTAATTTAATTCTCCTGAACAACAGGTGCTTGTTCGTTTGATACTGCATCGTTGCGATGATTGTTTAAACAAAATATGAATATAAGACAGGTAGAAAGATCAGCAGAGAGAGAGAGAGAGAGAGAGAGAGAGAGAGAGAGAGAGAGAGAGAGAGAGAGAGAGAGAGAAAGAGATTATGTGTAGCATTATCTTCAAACAAACTTTCATATATATTACAAATAAATATTTTCATCTATTCACAAACATATTACACACACACACACATAAAATATCAATAACAACACTGCGACTAGCAGAGGATTGGAACCTATGTCGTTTTGCCCGCCTGATGGTGAGCGAAAATCACATGACGCTCTAACCCACAGGACCACGCAAACCTACGGTAAACAAGCACTCAGCAGAGCTAGGTGTTTTACCTTGATCCGAGGACATACGGTGGTGTGGGTGCCTCTGAGTTACTTTCATTCTACTCCCCGTTTGGTGTACTAGCCTTCACGAGGAGTATATATATTATTCTAACCACGAGCGAGTGGTATTTAATCAATAACAACACTGCGACTAGCCGAGGACACGAACCCGTGTCGTTTTGGCCCGCCTCATGGTGAGCGAAAATCACATGACGCTCTAACACACAGGACCATGCATTCCTACAAGAACCAAGCATCCAGCTTGTGGAGGCAATTACACCAAAAGGGGAGTAGAATGAAATTAGCTCAGAGGCACCCACACCACCGTATGTTCTCGGATCAAGGTAAAACTCTTAGTTCTGCTGGGTCCTTGGTTCTTGTAGGCTTGCGTGGTCCTGTGGGTTAGAGCGTCATGTGTGATTTTCGCTCACCATGAGAGGCGGGTCAAAACGACATGTGTTCAAATAATCGGCTAGTCACAGTGCTGTTATTGTTATACATATACATGTATATATATATATATATATATATATATATATATATATATATATATATATATATATATATATATATATATATATATATATATATATATATATAATATATATATATATATATATATATATATATATATATATATATATATATATATATATATATATATATATATATATATATTTCCATTAGTAAAACTGGTCAATTAGCAAGAACTCATCAAAATAAGTCTTTTTCTATCATTTTACTCACACATTTTTATATTAATAATTATAATAAATTAAATTTTAAATATTATTATATAAATATATTTTAATCTTAAAATTTATTTTAATAAATAATATTAAAAATATATTATTATTATAAATATAAATTTGCTGGAAGTAAAACTGCAAAGCAAAACTCTTAAAATTAACCTTTTCTAAAATTTCTTACGTTTAAAGATATTTTTTCATTTTTTAATGTAAAATTTAAATTTTGTCCAGGAAATTTGAACCACCTCCTTATTCAAAACTCAATTTAATTTAGACTAACCCAACTAAATATATTTTAGATCGTTAACATTAATTTAAATAATAAACAAACACAATGAAAATTTTTTTTCAAGGTTCAGAATGATTTTTCAAATTTTGATCACAAATTTTGCCTTGTCTTATTGAAAAACTTCTATTTCCAAATCAATTTTCCATCGCCACACATATATATATTATAATTCAACCATTAGATAAAAACGTGTCATTAGCAAAACCATTAAAATTTGTCTTTCTTTTTATCTTTACTTTAAAAATATTTTTTTAATTTTTTAATGAAAATTTATAATTTTGTCCAAGAGAAACTTTAAACCTCTAACCTTATTACAAAACGCTTTAATTTCCTCCTAACCCAACAAATTATTTTAATACGTTTAACATTTTTAAAAAAAAACAACCAATAAATAGATTTTTTTCTTAGTTAAAATTTTTCAAATTATTAAACAAATTTTCACTTTCTTATATGCAAAAGAGGTTCTATTTAAAATGCAAGTTTTACAAAATCGGCACAATTATATTATTATAATTATTAATAATAATAAATTATATATATTATATTTATTTATATATTCGTGCCTTACAAACTTATTTTCTAAACATTCACTTCCTAACACAACGATTTCAATTCCTAAAATATTCTTGCCCAACAAAAAATATATTTATTGTTTTATTTAAATTTAAAAACTAAAATATTTTATTGATAGCTAAATCCATTTATATAATAATTCTTATTAATTATAAATTATAATAAATAAATATATATTATAAATATATAAAATAAAATTTATAATATCTAGATAGTTAATATATTATTTACTAAAACATATATATATATATATATATATATAAATATATATAATATATATATATATATATATATATATATATATATATATATATATAATATATATATATATATATATATATATATATATATATATATATATATATATATATATATATATATATATATATATATATATATATATATATATATATATATATATATATATATATATATATATATATGTCGTGCCGATTAGGTAAAACTGGTCAATTAGCAAGAACTCATCTAAAATTAAGTCCTTTCTAAAATTTTCTCTTGTACGTTTAAAGATATATATTTTTCATTTATGTTAATGTAAAAATTTATAATTTTGTACCAAGAGAAACTTTGAAAACCTACCTAACCTTATTACAACAAGCTCAATTTAATTTAGACTAACCCAACTAAATATATTTTAGATACGTTAACATTAATTTAATAATAAACAAACACAATGAAATATATTTTTTTCATTAGGTTCAGAATGATTTTTGCGAAATTATTGCATACACAAATTTTTGCTTGTCTTATATGGCAAAAAGAGCGTTGCTATTTAAGCCAAAATCGCAAGTTTTACCTAATCGGCACGACATATATATATATGTCGTACCGATTAGGTAAAACTGGTCAATTAGCAAGAACTCATCTAAAATTTAGTCCTTTCTAAAATTTTATCTTATACGTTTAAAGATATATTTTTTTAATTTATGTTAATGTAAGAATTTATAATTTTGTACCAAGAGAAACTTTGAAAACCTACCTAACCTTATTACAACAAGCGCAATTTAATTTAGCCTAACCCAACTAAATATATTTTAGATACGTTAACATTAATTTAATAATAAACAAACACAATGAAATATATTTTTTTCGTTATGTTAAGAATGATTTTGGCGACATTATTGCATACTCAAATTTTCACTTGTCTTATATGGCAAGATGAGCGTTGCTATTTAAGCCAAAATCGCAAGTTTTACCTAATCGGCACGACATATATATATCACACAGCCACTTGTTATCATTGAGTTCCCTGACAGGTTTTCCCTTCATCTCAATATAACTGCTTGATTTCATCCCGCAGTTTGTAAAACCGCATGAGCATATTTCTGCGACTCAGCCACCGCACTTCACACATAAAGACGATCATCGTACTCAGAGTCAAGATCATTCAGTAACTCCCTAAACTGGCTGCTGTTAAGCCCACTGTTTTTGACAAAATGTATGCATGACACTACTGTTAACATCTCATTGTTGAGCCACAACGACTGTGCACAGACTTTCTTGATGTATGGCGCAGTGGCATATAATTAAATCACTTGGATCAAGACTGAGACAATTCACTTCTTTCTTGACAAATGCAATTAACCCGGATTGCCAGCCAACCATGGCTGGGGCTCCATTTGTAGTAAGGTCACATAACTTTTCAAATGATAGTTCAATTTTTTTCATTGATAAAACAAGTATTTCAAATAAGTCCTCATCTCTCGTAGAGGCATGCATGGCTTCCAGTGGCAGTAGTTCCTCTTGCGTGTCAAACTCTGGAAAACGGCCAGTTTGGCAGTATTTGTTATGTCCATTGTCTCGTCACAAGCCAGAGAGAAAAATTGGAAATCTCCTGCAGAATCCTTCAGAGTTTTTTCAATATCTTTTGCTAAGTCAGTAATCCGATCCGAGACGGTTCTCCGATACAAACTAACGCTCTGAAACAATTTTACTTTGTCTAGTTCTAACAACTCTGCAGCAGCCACCACGCACTCTTTCACAAACTCTCACACTCGCTCACTACGTAACTCGTCTGAATAACGTTGTCTCTGTCACAACAAGGCCAATTGAAAGTTGCTTGTTGTGATTCCAAACTCCACTGAAGAGCATTGATTTTATCCAGACGCTTTTGGCCTCTCAATTCATTGAGTTTAGGATGTAATGACTCTCCAGATTGGCTATTTTTTTCAATACTGCTAACGCATAGCCTTTGACACATAGCCTTTGACTTCAATAAAAAAAAATAATAATTTATCCATTTCTCTTGGAAAGATCGACACTCTGCATCAACTTTTCTTTATAGTCGCCATTTGTAGGATGTCACACCACTTTAAGTTTTAATAACTATTCAGTGTGTTAACATTTCCGAAACGTGTAAACTGCCAGCCTGTCTGGCACTGACAAGTGTTACACCTACTGGTACATACTTCACTAAAATGTAAAAATTAATAATGTTCCTGACATAGATTTGAAAATCTATCGATATTTTTATCGGTAGAAATAATAGTCAAAATGGCCGCCGAAGATTCAATTCGTTGCTACTAGTCGTCTGTCGGAGAAAGAATTATTTGAGATTTTGTGTGAAAGTAGTGATGAAAGTAAGAAAGTGGAGATTAAGATCTTAATGGTATTTTGCATCGGAAATATGTTCGATATGAAACAGACGATGAACGGGAGACTGATTCAAAATCTGAAGACCGATCGGATTTTATGAAATATTGCAAAATTACTCGCACGTAAAAAATATCAGTATATTCTTCCAAAGTGCTCCAATTTTTATAAAATTTATCATAATGAAAGCTAAAAGGTATCTTCATAATTCTCCATGCTTATTTAGATTTTAGGTTTCGCATTTTTTTCATTATACAGTGTAAATCGTTATGGGGAATTTAGAGTCCCGCCTGCCGTTGCCTTGGCAGGGCCAGACCAAATGATTTCGCGGGCCGGACGTTCCCCACCCCTGCTGTAGATAAAGACACATACACGTTCAAGACATTTATTGAGGAAGCGTTTCGCCACGTGTGGCTTCTTCAGGCAATTATGGCCAAAATTTTCCTTAATAAATGTCTTGAATTGTGCAGATGTAAATAAATCACGAAACGGGTAAAGCTTGAACCCACGGCAAGTGAATCCTAAAGCTCACAGGCCAGTGTTTTTATCTACAAACTGTCGGTATCACCTTCCTCTCCTGTCACAGCTGACTTTCTTACCAGGAACCCTTGGAGCAGTTTTCACAAGGCAGCAGAAGGCTACACTGTATAAGGTCTGCTGGTATATACTTCAAATTCAACCTGGCTCAGTAATATATATGTTTCCCGGAGTTATCCATGGGTTGGGCTTCAAGACATCTCTGTGACCTGACTGTGCGCTCACTGGGCATCTTATATAGGGAGTTTTATATAGGGAAGTTTGCATGGGTCTCACCCTAACCACATACGTCCCATTTTACAGGATATTACATTACATGATCGCTAGCGCACTCAGCTCACACACTGAGGTCCGGAGTTCGAATCCCAGGTACGGCTGGAAAACATTAGGACGTGTTTCCATAATAAAACTGCCGTCCATGTTCACCCATCAGTATAAAATGGGTACCTGGGTGTTAGTCGACTGATGTGGGTCGCATCTTGGGACAAAACTGACCTAATTTTGTTAAGTAAAAGGACACAAATGCAACTAAGGTGACATTTTATTGTGGCAACGTTTCGCTCTCCAGGAGCGAAACGTTGCCACAATAAAATGTCACATTAGTTGCATTTGTGTCCTTTTACTTAACATATTGTCGGTAATTCTACCAATATTATGACCTAATTTTCCCTAAATGCTCTGCTTAACAAGCGGCTTTCAATATAGTAGTATGTCATTGATGTCAGCTAGGCCTGTATACCTTGTACATGTACTTGTAGAAATAAAGACATTCATTATATTATTATTATCAGTATGACCCTGGACAACGCAGTGGTCCACTAGTTGTAAGACTGGATTGCCATGGAATGGAATCCCAGCCGGTCTGTGAATTGAATGGCTTGATTACATAAACAGCAGAGTTAGATGCATTATCATAAGTGAAGCACATAAATAATTTGGCTTAAAAACCTAAAAACATGACTGGAGTGCATAAGAAACATATTTTGATTACCTAATCAATATAGCTGAAAAACGTAAACACCAGCTGGAGAACCTAAATAATGTGCTGTAGTATATAATAACCATGATTGCAGTACGTTGAAAATTGTACAAAATACCGACAGGTTGATGGTTATCTTTATTTTTTAAACATTCTCCCACGCGGTTGGCTTCTAAAGTCAAATAAAGAGAATGAATTCAAGGCAGCAGAAGTGGTGACGTAAAGATGATGTAATCAGTCCATTAACCTTGTAGAAATAATTTGAGGTTGTCAGTCCCTCAGTTTGGAGAAGAGTTCAGCTCCATGGTCTGGAACAATATGAAGCTGAAGCATGAGAATGGAGTCTTAAATTCTGTCGTAGGTGAGGTGGAAGATCTGGAGGACGTTGCAGAAGGACGAGAATCCTATCCCTTTCACTCATAACTCGTAGTAAGTGACGAAGATGTGGAAGACGTTCTCTGTACCAAGCTACCGTTGTTATTGTGTCTGCCAGGTATGCTGAACATAGTATAAAATACCGACATATTGATGAATAAGACAAATATGCAGCAGTTGGGTACCTATATTGTTGAAACTTTTCAACTATGCGGTAGGATTGATGTACCCAGTCCTTCAACCTTGGATAAATAGTGGATGGACTGATTACATCATCTTTACCTCGTCACTTCTGTTACTTTCAATACATTCTCTGTATTTCACTGAAGAAACCTACCGCGTTCAGAAATGTTTCAACAGTAAATGTACCTAACCGCTGCACATGTGTCTTACTTATCATGACTCTAGTACATAAATAGCACAAATGCAATGCATATATAATATGTCTGTCGTAGATAAATAATATGAGAGGAATATATAAATATATAGACTAAAAAAATAAATGGAATATAATGTTTAAGCAACACACACAAAACACATGCATACAAACATATAAATACACAACACAGTTTAGTACACTCCCACACCCACACACACACACACTCACATACACACACACACACACCCACATATACACACACACACACACACACACACACACACACACTAAAGTGGAAGAAGGAAACACAGAGGGAAGATACACACACACACACTAAAGTGGAAGGAGAAGGAAATACAGAGGGAAGATACACAAACACACACTAAAGTGGAAGGAGAAGGAAATACAGAGGGAAGATACACACACACACACTAAAGTGGAAGGAGAAGGAAATACAGAGGGAAGATACATACACACACACACTAAAGTGGAAGGAGAATCAAACACAGAGGGAAGATACACAAACACATACACTAAAGTGCCTTAGTATCGTCGGAAATATAAAACACTTTCTTGTACATCTTCCTTTGATTAAGGTTCGCGTTCGTGTACATTATTTTGTTATCAGCAGAACGTGTATATACGTACTTGTGTTTGGGTAAAACATACCGAAATTGTTAATTCCGTTCTCTAAATTATCTTCAGCTGGGAGAACTGAGCGACGAGACGTAACTTGCCGAAGCAATGGAAGTTGACATCCCGGAGAAGGCAACTCGTGGAAAAGAAAAAATGGATCCTTTTCAGCTTCACAAAATTTATAGCAGATTGAAGAGGCTGTTGAAGGTGAAGAGGGAAAGAAGTGGCCGCGCAGGCCATGTGTGTTTGGATTTTAACTGCCGGGGCCTGCAGCTGACTGCCACGCTGTGGTCACTGCTTATGGAGTCTGCACACAAAGTCAACTTACTATAAAAAATAATTTTTTTATCCATTCACCAACCAAAAGTATTCTGTCACTTTGATTTTTTATGATTTTTTTTAATTTCTTGTATAAAAGTGCAAAGATTTAATGATTAAAATTTTGTTTTTAGGTGAGCAAATTATGGCTGTCTGAGCAGCAAGAAATATATATATCGTGCCGATTAGGTAAAACTTGCGATTTTGGCTTAAATAGCAACGCTCACCTTGCCATATAAAATAAGTGAAAATTTGTGTATGCAATAATTTCGCCAAAATCATTCTGAACATAACGAAAAAAATATATTTCATTGTGTTTGTTTATTATTAAATTAATGTTAACGTATCTAAAATATATTTAGTTGGGTTAGGCTAAATTAAATTGCGCTTGTTGTAATAAGGTTAGGTAGGTTTTCAAAGTTTCTCTTGGTACAAAATTATAAATTCTTACATTAATATAAATGAAAAAAATATATCTTTAAACGTATAAGAGAAAATTTTAGAAAGGACTTAATTTTAGATGAGTTCTTGCTAATTGACCAGTTTTACCTAATCGGCACGACATATATATATATATATATATATATATATATATATATATATATATATATATATATATATATATATATATATATATATATATGTCGTGCCGATTAGGTAAAACTTGCGATTTTGGCTTAAATAGCAACGTTTACCTTGCCATATAAGACAAGTGAAAATTTGTGTATGCAATAATTTCGCCAAAATCATTCTGAACATAACGAAAAAAATATATTCCATTGTGTTTGTGTATTATTAAATTAATGTTAACGTATCTAAAATATATTTAGTTGGGTTAGGCTAAATTAAATTGCGCTTGTTGTAATAAGGTTAGGTAGGTTTTCAAAGTTTCTCTTGGTACAAAATTATAAATATATACATTAACATAAATTAAAAAAATATATCTATAAAACGTATAAGAGAAAATTTTAGAAAGGACTTAATTTTAGATGAGTTCTTGCTAATTGACCAGTTTTACCTAATCGGCACGACATATATATATATATATATATATATATATATATATATATATATATATATATATATATATATATATATATACATATATATATACATATATATATATATATATATATATATATATATATATATATATATATATATATATATATATATATATATATATATATATATATATATATATATATATATATATATATATAGCAAGACAACCACTATGAAAAAATATAGAAGAATTCCAAGCGTTTCGTGACTACTCACATTATCAAGGAACTATAAAAGGAAACATGTCAAGAAGGCTTATAAAGGGGCAGAATACACCTCACACTAACAAAGACAACACCTCACAGTAGCGTAACATCGCACGACTCTGTGAAGAGGAACATAAGAAAGGACCTGAAACTCTTCCCAAGAATTAAGATTTGTCCAATTTATCATTAAATTCTTCCCAAATTTTATTAATTATAAATGAATCCAATTTATATAAACCAAAAGAAATATTCATAATATTTTCAAAACTGCTTTTAAGAATTTTAATATCAAAGTGGTATTTAAAAATCTTGATACAGTAAAAAGACTTTTGATAAAAAATTCCCCCCAAAATGCTGACGGATGTGTCTATAAGATTCCCTGTAAAATTTGCGATAAAGTTTATTATGGTCAAACTGGTAAAAGTCTTGAACTAAGATTAAAACAACATAAATATAGCATTAGAACTGGACAAGATTCTAATGCTCTATTTATTCATGTGAGAGACTTTAACCATCCAATTGATTTTCAAAATGCTGAGAAGGTTGTATCAAGCAAGTCCATGGTTGAGAGAAATATAATAGAATCATGTTTCATTAAAAGCAGTTTTGAAAATAATATGAATATTTCTTTTGGTTTATATAAATTGGATTCATTTATAATTAATAAAATTTGGGAAGAATTTAATGATAAATTGGACTAATCTTAATTCTTGGGAAGAGTTTCAGGTCCTTTCTTATGTCTTATGTTCCTCTTCACAGAGTCGTGCGTTGTTACGCTACTGTGAGGTGTTGTCTTTGTTAGTGTGATGTGAATGTGAGGTGTATTCTGCACCTTTATAAGCCTTCTTGTCATGTTTCCTTTTATAGTTCCTTGATAATGTGAGTAGTCACGAAAGCGCTTGGAATTCTTCTATATTTTTTCATAGTGGTTGTCTTGCATATTTTGATATCACCTGTTTACTGTGATCTTTTTGCATATATATATATATATATATATATATATATATATATATATATATATATATATATATATATATATATATATATATAATATATATATATATATATATATATATATATATATATATATATATATATACTTTTTAAAAAAATATATATATATATATATATATATATATATATATATATATATATATATATATATATATATATATATACAGTGGAACTCCGGTTACCGAACACCCGGAAATCGTGCAGTTATGTAAGTATAATATTGTAAGTGCTTGTGGAAGTGTATTTTTGGGGGTCTGAAATAGACTAACCTAAATGTCATTTTTATCTTAAGGAAGTAAATTCGTTGAGCAATGGCACTTGAGCAGGCTTCTGCAATGATTTTTTCGTTAAGTTAACCGGGGTTCCACTGTATATATATATATATATATATATATATATATATATATATATATATATATATATATATATATATATATATATATATATATATATATATATATATATATATATATATATATATATAAATATATATATATATAGGTAGTAGGTATATAGGTAGTAGGTTGGTAGACAGCAACCACCCAGGGAGGTACTACCGTCCTGCCAGGTGACTGTGAAACAGAAACCTGAAACTGTTTTACATGATGGTAGGATTGCTGGTGTCTTTTTTCTGTCTCATAAACACGCTGGATAACAGGTATATCTAGCTACTTCTACTTACACTTTAGGTCACACTACACTGGCATACACATGCATATACGTATATACATACACACATCTAGGTTTTTCTTCTTTTTCTTAATAGCTCTTGTTCTTTTTATTTTCTCTATTGTCCATGGGGAAGTGGAAAAGAATCTTTCCTCCGTAAGCCATGCGTGTCGTATGAGGCGACTAAGATGCCGGGAGCAATGGGCTAGTAACCCCTTCTCCTGTACAAATATACTAAAAACGAGAAGAAGAAAAACTTTATAAAATGATTGTCCAGAGAGCTGAGGAGGGGTTGTTGAGGTGGTTTGGACATGTAGAGAGAATGGAACGAGACAGAGTGACTTCGAGAGTGTATAAATCTGTAGTGGAGGGAAGGCGGGGTAGGGGTCGGCCTAGGAAAGGTTGGAGGGAGGGGGTAAAGGAAGTTTTGTGTGCGAGGGGCTTGGACTTCCAGCAAGCATGTGTGAGCGTATTTGATAGGAGTGAATGGAGGCATATGGTTTTTAATACTTGACGTGCTGTTGGAGTGTGAGCAAAGTAACATTTATGAAGGGATTCAGGGAAACCGGCAGGCCGGACTTGAGTTCTGGAGATGGGAAGTACAGTGCCGGCACTCTGAAGGAGGGGTGTTAATGTTGCAGTTTTATAACTGTAGTGTAAAGCACCCTTCTGGCAAGACAGTGATGGAGTGAATGATGATGAAAGTTTTTCTTTTTCGGGCCACCCTGCCTTGGTGGGAATCGGCCGATGTGTTAATAAAAAAATAAAAAAAATAATATATATATATATATATATATATATATATATATATATATATATATATATATATATATATATATATATATATATATATATATATATATATATATATATATATATATATATATATACATAAACATGCAGGAGAGCGTAATAAGCATTCAGAAGTACAGAAGTACATAGTCAAGGTAGCTAATGTTCATAAGGAGGTTTACTGTACATTAGTCAATGAGGCTAGATTGCATAAACAGCTAGGCTAGTGTACATATTTAGGCAGACTTGAATACATAAAGAAGGCTGGAAAACATAAGTTGGCTGTCGCACTAAAGCAGGTTAGAGTACATGAAGTTTGTGTCTGGAGAGCATAATCAAGCATAATGATCCAGGAATACGTCACTTTTATCAGTTTCCGCTTAGAAGTTTTTTCATGGAGTCGTGTTTAGGTAACTTTTCCATCCTTCGGGCGAGTCACAAACTTTGTTTTCATCTAACTGTTTTTTCCATAAATTTATATGGTGAAATATTTTTTTCTATTTCTCACTGATGAACGAGTGTTAATTTATTGTCCTCGATAAGATAGCAGTTCAACTTTAGGATTCTAGATAAGCAGGCATTATTCGGTTCTCATTCTACTTTAGAAGGGTATTTTCGCTTGTTTTCTTTGAAAGGATATTCTTAGATTCTAAGTCTTACTGCGAAAGTAGATCTAATTTTGGATTCTCTCAGAGAAACAAGGTTCCTATCTTTTCTGACAAGAATGCTAATTTTTAATTCTTAACTAAGAAGCTTTGTGAAGAGGAGCAAGTTGGTTGCTTGTTAAGGGTGAGGCAGAAAATAGATTTTAATTACTATTTTTCCTTAGAGTTTCATGAAACAAAAGAATAAGTGATTAACAGTAACACATTAAAAAAATAAAGCAAGAGAAGACGAAACACGTAAACTATATGGTAATACTTCAACCACCTGTTTTAAGAGAGAATTGAAAGTGATTTTGGTGCCAGACAAGAGATTTGCCAGAATGCTGATTGATATATGAATATAATGAAATAAAGAACAATATATAATACTGATTGGGAAAGAGAATAACTCAGTGCTCTTGGTTCTCAGGGTATCAGTAACGTGATGTATAATCACCAGTCAATACCTAATTGGTTTATTTTGTTTTGTTCTAATCGATATTTATACAGGTTTTATTTATATGTAAGTTATGCACTCTAATACTATGTATTATATTTATTATAAGTTATTACAAGGAATTATACATGAATGAATTCAAAAGAAATTTAATATAACAATGTATTTATGTATGTACTACAAACAAATAAGAAATATTTTACCGAGCAGTTAACTTCCCTTCAATAAGTCAGTTAATGTCAAGGGTAGAGTTTTACTGTACTTCACCGTCCTTCAACGGTGTTTATTGAAGTTTGCATTCTGCCTTATGATACTTGTATAGCAACTCCAGAAGTGTAAATACTTGACCTCTCACATACAACGGTAGTAGAACTACGAGTACTACATGTTTCTTAAATCTCTAGAAAGCATTAACGAGACTGTCTAAGCTAAGTTATGAATGAAACATTCACTTCATTATTTCTCCCACACTGGTGAAGTGTGTAGAGACGGGATTATATCTGGCTTGCCCCTCTTAATATAAATGTAATAAATGTCACACATTCACCTTTATCAAGCAAGGTTACATATCTCTGGGAAGGATTTTTGGAGCGGTGTCATCTATGAAGTGGCCATTTTGTGTTGCATCTCATTGGCTGGAGTAACTGTATGTAAACACTTGTACCTAAGTGCTCGCTAGAGAAAGATTTCCCACATAAAAGTTCCCAAGTTTCACCAGCACAGGATGTGGGTAAGTTCCTGAATTTATTTACAGTGAAACAGGAAACAGGACAGTAGTTTCCTGACGAGGATCTTAGTCATATGATGACCAGCCTCTGGATATTTTGGTCATTGACTGAAGCCTTCCACTGACTTATCGGTTCACCCCTTTAAAATTTAATATTAATAGTCGTTAGTGACCAGTTGAATGCTTGAAAATTATTGATATGCAAACAAAATGTGTAATACATTTATAAATAACTTTGCCATACAATACAATCTATTATACACAAATAAGGGGCCCTTAATCGCACTTTCCCGCCCGGTTTTGGGATATTATCCCGGGCCCTAAATCATTTGTAATTATGGTTCATGTAATCTCTCATTTCAGTTCTTATCTACCGATTTTTTATGGATCAAGAGACCATTGGAGAAGAGACTCTGACCTGGTCGATCCTCGTATTGACAGTCAAAGTGACCGTCGTTCTCCAGATGAGGTGCAAAATGAAGCTGAATATTTACCTGATAAAGTCTCATCGTCAATAGAAGATCAGCAACCAGTTACTAGCGACGAGTTACCCTAAATTTCTTTCTGTTAGAAAAAAATGTACCAGCCAAATTGCTGCCGTTGAGTCTGTCGGGAAGAAACTCCCTAATGACCAAAAACCTTAAATAAAAACGCAAATATTTTAATTAACATTTTAAATTGTTATTCGTGTGACTGTATTCGTGTGACTGTAATCTGA
This sequence comes from Cherax destructor, assembly GCA_009830355.1. NCBI lineage: Eukaryota > Metazoa > Arthropoda > Malacostraca > Decapoda > Parastacidae > Cherax > Cherax destructor. The sequence continues at coordinate 76,215 of WNWK01004652.1, read as the reverse complement.
GTAATCGTTAGGGTTTTCAGTTCTCTCTCAGAATGGGCAGTATGTGGCGCTATTTAGTGAGGGAATTCTCTTATTTTTTTCCGTTTCGTCTTCTGCCGTCTCGCCTCTTTACTCTTAATGGTTTCTCTTCTATTATCCTTACTTATTTCTCACTTCATTTACTCCAGCCAGGCAGTCCACGTAAGAATTAATGTTCATCGATGTTGGTTTCTTCTAGTGTTTTGAACGGCCCAATTAGACTTCCTTATTTTGTTAAGTGTTGTCTTATGCCTTGGTTTTCAACGTTATGTATTTTCTTCCCAGTCCACAGTTCCTATCCAGTTCCTGGATTGGTACGCGACATCTTACATTTTACATGAAACACAAAGTTGTGAATGGTTTTTGACGATATAATTATTGACTGCGTACATTTTACTGAAGGACCTTAGTATTGATTCATTATGCCCTTCTGGTCATTCTATTTAACTCCAGCCTCTCTTAATGTCCACATCATCTTAAGTCTCTCCTCCGCTCTCTGACTAATACGTTTGAAAACCCTGAGATATAATCTCTCCGCTCTGAATTCTCTGCATAAAATTCACTCTTTACATTGCCCCTAAGCATCACTGCTTCCAGCTTCTTACTTGCTGCGGCATTTGAAACCCGTGTTTCACACGCATATAACTTTGTTGACAAAGCTACTCTCTGGTACATTCCCTTTTTACCTTCATGAATAAGGCTATTTGTCTCTACAGCTGCCTCAGTTTACCGTCTACCTCTTTTCCTTCGTCAGTTATATGGTTCTCCTCGTGTTTCATAGTCTCACCGGCCGACAAGTTCACTCCCAAGTTTTTAAACATATATACTTCCACTATGATTCCTACTTTTAATCTGATACCCTAGTTTCATTTAATTAATCTTTTGTTACTCTCATTGCCTTGCTTTTCCCTTTGTTTACTTTTAATTTCTATTTACATACCGTCTCAAAATCGTGTACCAACATTGTCAATATCTGTTGAGAATCTCATAAAAAACTCTCATCGGCGAAAAATGATTGTGACAATTCCCACTTTGTAATACATTCCTCATCTTTTAATCTCGCACCTCACCCCATCACCCTAGTGTTCACTTCTTGTACATCCCCATCAATAAACATTAAGCAAACATGATGACATCACACATCACTGTCTAAGTCCAATTTTACTTGGAAAATCATCCATTTTTTTGCTTCTAAATACTCGATATCCACATCAAATATATTTACTGTTTCCAGAACCTACCACCTATTCCATACATTTTCATCATCTGTGAAGTTCCTCTGTATCCACCCTATCATATGCATTTTCTAAATCCATAAAAGCAATAAAAATATAATCCTTACCATCATCTAAAGTATTATTTACTTACGAGTCAATGTAAACACTTGGTTTTCATATGCCCTGTCTCCCCTAATACTATTTTTAATTTGCGATCCTACTCTGTCTTACCTTTAACTCTTTCCATAACATCTGTACCATACACTTTACCATGCGGGCATATTCTCCTATAATTCTTTCGCTCTTGTATCCACTTTTCTATTTACTCAGACGAACTGTACATTCTCTATGCCTAGCCATAGATACCTTTCTTATTTTCAAGACTATACTGAAAAAGTGCTCAAACAATTCCAAAACTGTATCCCCGCTTGCTCTTAATACTGCTGTCTTAATCCCAACTGATTTACCCCCTTATATTTTACCCAGTCTCCGTGGGAAAGTGGAACAGAATTTTTCCTCTGTAAGCCATGTGTGTGTCGTACGGGGAGACTAAAATGAACGGAGCAAGGAGTTAGTAACCCCTTCTCCTGTATACATTACTAAATTTTAAAAGAGAAACTTTCGTCATTCATTTTAGGTCACCCTACATCGTTGGGATATGGCCGATTTGTTAAAAACAAATTACCCACTGCCTAACGGATGGACTTCTCCCACACTCACACCTGACACTTCTTCAATCCCTCGGGAGTGAATACTTCACTGCCCAGTGCATGAGGTCTCTGCCTCTTTCATCATCAACATTTAACAACTACTCAAAACATTCCCTCCATTTTACCAACACCTCCACCTCCCCATCTCTTTCTACTGATCTCACTCCATAACAATCAAATTCTCAGCCTAATGTGTTGATAAAACCTCACACACTCTCTCACCTGATCTTCTTTTAAACATACTGACCATTTTTTAAAACTCATGATCTCAGTATGCTCCGGCCTCCCTATTTTATTATTACACTGTAAAAACCTCTCGTATGCTAACTTCTGTCTCTTACAAACATTTTGTTTAACTCACCACCAGTCACCGATGTTCCATCCAACAGCTACACTCCTATACCCATAATCTTCTCCAATCTCTAATACTGCATTCGTGATTCTATCCCACTTATCTTCCATCTGCTCATTATTATCTATTCTGTTTCTAGCCCATCTTCCCAAAATTTATTTTCTTACCCAATATCTTCCTTTAATTTATTGTTTTCACTTCCCTCTTACCCTGAAGTCTACCCATCAACATTTTATTTTCTAATACATAGTATAACAAACTGCAGTCATTAACCCTTAAGTCGTATCTCATAAACCTTTTTTATATTCTTCTTAAAATATTTATTACCAAACGTCTTTATATATTTAGCTCAATTAGTCTCCCATTATCATTTACTCGTGGCATCCTAAATGTTCCCACTACGCTCTCAACAACAGTTTATCTCGCATCACCCTTTCTCCCCCACAACAATTATTTTCTCATTTCGTTCTAAACTCCCTAAACACTTCCTTAACTGTAAATCTCCTTTCCTTTTCTCTCTTCTCTCTCTCTCTCTCTCTTTTCTCTCTCTCTCTCTCTCTCTCTCTCTCTCTCTTCTCTCCTTTCTCTCTCTCTCTCTCTATCTCTCTCTTTCTTTATCTCTCTTCTCTCTCTCTCTCTCTTCCTCTCTCTCTCTCTATCTCTCTCTTCTCTCTCTCTCTCTCTCTCTCTCTCTCTCTCTCTCTCTCTTCTCTCTCTCTCTCTCTCTCTCTCTCTCTCTTCTCTCTCTCTCTCTCTCTCTCTCTTCTCTCTCTTCTCTCTTTTCTCTCTCTCTCTCTCTTCTTTCTTTTTCTCCCTCCTCTACATACCGGTCTCTCCTTTACATACATCTCTTCCTCAGGTTCATAAACACTGATTATAACCTACTTCTCACCCTTGTTTTAATCCGCATAATCCTTTAATTTATGCATCTATTCCCCCTGTCTTTCTTCTTCCTTACTTGATTATTATCACTGTTCTTTAGCTGAGACTGTCTCAGATACTCCCAATTTAACCCTATTTATTCATCCCCAATGATTTATCTTCCCCTTTCTCCTTCAGCTTTGTTTAGCTTTAGCTTAAAGCTAAAACATCAAGGTCCTTTTCATTCAAAATATTCATAACTATGTTTTTCTTCATATGTGTACTACACCCAAGGACAATAAAGCACCCAAAATTTAAAATTTTCGTTTTAAGATTAAGTAGTTTTTTTTAGGAGGTGTTACCTGCCCCTCGTTCGTGGCATTTTACTTGACTTTTATGACATACAAGGCTTACAAAAGAAGCGTTCATCTCCACTTCCCCATGGATATGAAAGGACACCAGCAGTCCTACTATTGTATAAAAATAATTTGGGTTTCCATTTCATACTCGTCTGGCAGAACAGTAGTACCTCCTTCGGAGGTTGCTGTCTTCCAACCTTCTACCAGTACAGTGGATGAAATATGCTCAGAACAGGTCAGAGAGACACTAGTCTAATGCAGACCTGTCCTAGTCTACCAAGTTATGGAGGGGCTACATTGCATAAACAATAAAGAGATTTTGTAAGACACCCTAGAGAGAGGTTGTATCCTAATGACGCAATTAAAAAATTATCAAGTTTGTACAACCCTCCTCTCATGTTGTACAAGGATTGATTATTTTATAAGATAAGGCTCAATTAAATTTCTGTCCGAAAAATAACTGTAACAGATAATGACCCGGGCTGGTGCCCGTCTCATCAGGTGAGTGCAAGCTCTGACGAGTTATTTGTATATATACATATATTTATATAAAGAATACAATCACAAACTGGTGATATATGTATATATCACCTGTCAGTTAGTCAGTGATGCGCATCTTTAGTGAACAGATTGGGCCACTCCCTTCGCCCTCCATCCCTGGTCCCCTCCCTACAACCAGGTCTAGTGCCTCACCAATTACTCCCACTACAGCTCGCTACTCCCCCACCCTCATTCCCCATGCATCCATGCTGTCTTTCACCTGTTACCTCACAGCTGGGGCCCTCATACCTCCCCCCTTCCCCCACGATGTCAGCAATGTCACAAGAAGTGCCAGGTTCCCAGGAATCTCCACGACAGAGCCAACACCGTGGAACCCGTCCACGAGGTAACTGCCAGGTGTTCCATAGGGAATGTGCACTCAATCCCTCAACAGGCAACATCTGTGCACACAATGGATGTCTAGGCTCCAGGAGGGCTCAAAATGGGAACAAGCAACAGCCCCACCCAGCAGACAGAGCTGACAACTACTTTGACTTCACCTCTACAGAGGACGTAAAATCTGCAATTAAATTAACATCCACTAGGATGCTGACACACATCCCCAAAGCAGCTCGCCATCATGCTGCTAGCAAATTCGCTGACCTCTTGAAGAAAGTCAACGATGGTCCGGTAAACAACGAATCCTGGCACAACCTACTGCTATTTGGCAATGACTGTTTGGCTGTCCCACCAAGGAGGGACACATCACTAGCAACATATGTTATTAGGGCAATAAATGCATTTCCTAGAGATGACAACCTCGTCCGTTTCCTCCCTAGGGAGACAAACACACGCCGGGCAAATGCCAACAACAGGACACCTGACGCCTCAAAACTCAGAGACCAAATTAGCCAAAAAATTGAAGAGGGTAATAATATTGGAGCACTGAGGCTTATAACCTGTGAGGATACCATCGCTCCTAAGGACGTCAGTACGGCACAAGCCCTGAAGGACAAACTTCCACCCAGGGCTCCCAGAACCAACAATGACCTCCCTGATATTGCAGCAGGTGAAGAAAATTTAACCTTACAGGACGCTGATGTGTATTAAGCTGCTAAGTCATTTCCACAGGTCTCAGCAGGAGGTTTCATCGGTTTAAGGCCACAACACTTAAAACAAATGCTCAATCTATCACTTTGTGAAATTTCAGAGAGGTTTCCAATGTGTGCCTAGCTGGCAGTGTCCCAGAGGCCATTAGACCCTTGGCTTTGGTGCCTCACTGTTTTCCCTCCGAAACAAGGATGGAGGAATCAGGCCCATTGCAATGGGCAACAACACCCTTCGGCACCTAGTCGTCAAGGCTGCAGTAAGAATGTTGATTCAAGATGCTGCCTCAATGTTGAAATCAACTCAGCTCGGTTTTGGTGTTCAACAAGACTGTGAAGCAGCTGCCCACGCAGCACGAGTATACATCAACAACATGTCCGATGAAAAGGCGTTGATCAAATAGGACTTTGCCAATGCTTTCAACTTAGTCAGAAGGGATGCAGCTCTCCAAGCAGTTTCTAAACACTTCCCTTTCCTCTATCCCTTCATAGAATCGTGTTATAGTGTGACTTCTAAACTATTGTTTGGGAACCATGAAATTGACTCTCACCCCCTTTCTATTCTGTCTGGTCATCAAGGAAATCACAGATGCGCTCTCCAGTGAGCTCAATATCTGGTTCTTGGATGATGGTACCCTAGCTGGCACTACAGAATCTCTCCTAGAGGACATCAGAAAAATTAAAAACATGGGAGAGAGCATGGGCCTATCTTTAAACCCCACCAAATGTGATTGTTTTTACCAATAGACAGATGCTCCCGAATATTAGTGCTGATTTGTCAGGAGTATGAGTCATTGATCCAGCCAACAGCACTCTCCTTGGTGCTCCTCTTCGGCCCAATGCTATCGATCCTAGAAAACAAAATCTCAGACCTCAGGACGATGGAAGGCAGGATGAAAGACATCGATACACATGATACCTTCTACCTACTCACCAGGTGCCTGTCAGTCCCAAAACTTACCTAGTTTCTGAGATGCTCCCCAGCCTTCACCAGTCCGAAATGCAATTAATTTGACTCTTCCCTTAAGACCATGCTAGAGAGTGTATTGAATCTTTCCCTCGAAGTTGGACAGTGGTTGCAAGCCTCACTCAGGCTTGGGGGCTGGGAGTACGCAAATCCTCCCAGATTGCCCTACCAGCTTTCCTATCTTCCTTCATAGCATCAAATGAGTTAATAAAAGAAATTCTTCCGGACATCCTCAGTGACTCAGTAGGAATACGGGACCCTAGATACGCCAGTGCCATCACTGAATGGGAAACTTTTGCTGCTCCAGCACCAAAACCTAGTGCAGTACTGGCCTACAAACAGTCAAGCTGGGATGGCTTTTTCGCTGACAGGGAGACTGCCCGTCTCCAAGCTGGGAGTGCACATCACTCCGGGTACTCCCTTAAACAGTTCCTTTTTCGGCAATGGGAACACGCTTCGACCCTAAGAGTGCCTGCGCCTTGCTGCCCCAATTCACACGGAATATACGTGTATTTGCGGCGATGCGCAAGCCGACCAATGTGGTCTACATGGTCTAAACTATTCCAAAACCAAGGGCTGGCATGCAAGACACAATGAAGTGAACGACAACATAAAGAGAACCCTTGCTACCGCTGGATGCCCAGCCGAGAGAGAACCCCGATCACTAACAGCCAACAATACGCATAACCCAGCAAACCGCACAGACGTGATCACCATCTATCCTTGGAAGAATGACAAGCTCTTAGCAAGGGACTATACCTGTGTGTCGACGCTGGCTGACACCTACATCCTTGACAGTATTGGGCAACAGAGAGGAGCTGCTGACCACAGGGAGGAGTACAAGATCGGGAAGTACAGAGACATAAGCCAACAGTATCAATTTGTCGCAGTGAGATCAGAGACCTTGAGATGATGGGAAAAAAATGCCACATGTTTTGTTAAAGAACTGGGTTCCAGACTCATCGAGCTCAGCGACTGAGTGTTCATAAGAAGGCAATGCAAGGTGGGCAAGTGCCAAGTTATGTCTACAAAAACACACACGTTCGTATCCATGGAAAGACGGATATTTATATCATGCTCGATTTAGGGTTCAAAACTAACGTGCGATGATATCAAGCTCCTACTGTATCTCGTTACTCAAAGTAAAACACAGAATGGCCATACGGACGAGTGTCAAACATTCAGAGTCGCGCTCGTGCTGGTCTATCGTCGACTGCAACTGAACTCTTCCACAGCAAACAGTACCTATAGTACTGGTATAATTATTATGGATTTTTTTTTTTTTGGGGGGAAATTGATATTGTACTGAAAGGTCAAGCCAATTTTATGGATTGCTAATGGATTTGTTTTGATACATTAGTACAGGGCAACTATTTAAAATTAAGTTTTATAAAGTTTAAGAGTATTGTAAGTTTTTGTCTGGCAACTCTGGAGAAACATTGGACTGGAACACGGAATTAGACGGGTCGTGTGGTGTTCATCCAAACACGTGTTGACGTTGCTGTCCTGGGTTGATGTGCAAAGGTTCTTTTCTGCTTCTTATTGACTGAGATAATTCCAGTAGTGTGTATTTTCTGTTCCTGTGCTTGTTACTAAAAGCGCCTTTATTTTCTTGCAGTTTAATAGTTAGAAAGAACGTCAGCAGAAATGGGTAAAAATTTCGATTTGAGTCCTCGAAAGGTGGGACAGATAAGTGTTTTATTGAGTGATAGCACACTGAAACAGAATGAAATGGCAATAAAACTTGGTGTTTCAACTGAAATAGTCAGTAAAATTAAGAAGTAATTGAATTACGACCAAGATTTAAACTGAAAGTGGTTGGGAAAATTTGGTAAAAAACGGAAAACAACACTGGGATTAGACAGAAAAAGAATACGAATTGCTCGCAACAACAAAAGAGCATCTTGCAGGCAGATTTCCTCTGTCCTAGCAGTAGCAGATGTTAGCCTTGCCCGAAGGACAGATAAAGGGAGACTTTTGGAGAATGAATTGAAAGTATTTCGACCCAGAAAGAAGCCGCGACTTACTGAACCCATGATACGGAAACGTTTAGCCTGGGTTAACAATCACATTGAGTAGAGAAGAATTACATTTAGTTATTCAGCTCATTTGATGTTCATAAACGAACATTAATTATTAAAGAAAGAACAATTATTTTTGAAAAAAAAAATAAGATTATTACTCAACTTCTCTGGTTGTTCCACCACTTCGGTTGCGTTTTCTACTGATGTAGGTGGTGCTAAGATTACTATTTAGCTTCTATGGTTGTTCCACCACTTTTATTGTGTTTCCTATAGTTGCAGGTGGTGTTCTCTAATGAATTAACCATTGCAGTGCTGGATGACTGTGTGCTGAAGAAGAAGACGGTCAAATTTCCTCATAAAATCATGGTTTGGGGAGCCATTTATGTTCATGGAACAAGTCCAAATATTGTTGAGGGTACCATGAACCAGGTTAATTATATAGAAATACTACAACGCCATTTGCTGCCTCAGATAAGGGATTCGTATGGTGATAGACGCTGGATAGTCCAACAACACTGCCGCATGTTACATGGGAAAATTAGTAAAGACGTGGTGTGCACAAAATGGCGTTGAGCTGCTCCCATGGGTTGGAAATCTTCCCTCCCCCCCCGACATGAAACCTATTGAGAGTTTATGGTCTGTATTGAAGAATGAAATACACGAAGTTCCCATTACGACTAAAGTTCAACTCAATGAACGCCTTATTAAAGTTTGGATTCATTCTTCCAGAATCAAGGAAATATACAAAACTTTGATCGTTGGCATGATGTCAAGACGTGTTAAAGCACTTATGGATGCTAGGGCTGGTTAAACCAAATATTAATCAATGTAAAGTAGTTGACTTGTGCTGGTGAATCAAAATAAATTCTTAGCAGTCAGTGAAATCGGTTTAATAGACCTTTAAATAGAAAAAATATCGAATTCTCAAAAAATACATAATAATTATACCATAGTGTAAAAGAGATTGCCTGTTTTTTCTTCTTCTTCTTCCTCCGATTTTTCAATTTCATTTCCGTCATAACAAAAGAATGCCTCATCCAGTCGCCTTTAAATTTTCGTCACTTGTGCACAGTATAGGAGACCAAATTCTTGGAACTATTAGCAACAAGTTCACCTTAAGCCAGCAAATAGTGAAGCCAACAAGACTGGAAAACACCCATGACCTTATCTTCACTAATAATGATGATCTGGTACGATATATAATAGTATCAAACACAATACACTCGGATCACCACATAATTGAAGTACAGAAATGTATGAGCAGGGCTTTGTACCAGCAAAATGAGATCAGTTATGAGGCTGCTTTAACCAAATTCAACTTCAGTAACAGAAACACACAGTGGAATCAAATTACCCATGGGAAGCTACCCTAAACAACTCGGATCCGAACCTTTTCCTAGAAAGAATTAACTCTGTGGCACTTGAAGTATGCTCAAGGCACATTTATCTAAAAAAAAAAACGGAAGATGTTAACTAGAAAGACAGTGACGCTCCCTCTGCATTCGAAGGCTAAGAATCACAGAGCTGCTCAAAGGGGCCAATCTATCCGAAATTTGTAAGGAGGTACTGGCCAATGAAATAGAAAAAATCTAACTATAACTTAAAAAATCATACAGGAGCCAAGAAACACAGGAAGAACTTAAAGCCATAAATGAAACTGAAAAAAAAATATTTTCTTACGCCAAATCTAGGGCAAAAAAACCACGTCCAATATTGGGCACCTGCTTAAACGATATGGGACTTACCCAGATGATAGCAAGAAATGGGTGAGATACTGAGCTCCATTTCAGACTAAGGGACGACAATCTAAATGAATTTTTAAAAACCGAGACTAAAAATTTGGTTAATTCAAGAATTTCTGATAAAAATCTAACACCACGGGACTTTGAAAAAGCAATGAAAGACATACCCATGAACTCTGCCCCAGGCCCAGTCTCGTAGAACTCTATGTTCATCAAGAACTTCAAGAAAACCCTTTCACGTGCCTTATGTATTCAATGGAGAGAGAGCATAGACACAGAGGTCATCCCACAGTCACTAAAAACAACAGATATAGCCTCACTCCATAAAGGTAAGAGTAAAGCAATTACAAAGAATTACATACCGATTGCACTAACGTCCCATATCATATACATATATGGTAGGGTTCTAAGAAGAAAGATCTCCAAACACCTATATATCAGGTCGCTCCTGCTTCTCACACCTACTGGGTGGGTGGATCTATAACTTCCTAACAACTAGAGCACATAGAGTAATATAAAAAGAATAAAGTCAGAGGCGGTTACAGTAAAAAGCTCTGTTCAACAATTCACAGTACTCGACCCATCCTTTTCCAGCTGTGTAAATTTCTCTTTGCCAATATTATTAAGTAATTTGTTTCAGATCACATAACTGGACAATGCTTCTTTTGATCGTCTTCGAACCGTAAATAATGAACGTATTTTTGTATTAATTTTGGGCCGTTGTGTTGCCAGTTTTTTTTTTTTTAATTCCCTTTAATTTTTTTCTTACAGGATGGTAGAGAATTACAAACTGAATATTTATGAGAAAAGAATTCTGAAAAAATACTATGTTTTTTAAGTTTAATTTGGGAAGACTCCATTTTTTTCGGAACATTCTCACCAACATTTTCGTTTGCTTTCTCAATAACTTTCGTTGATTATTCAATGCCTTACTCGATCGGCTTCAAATTTTGCATATTGTATCTTGGGAATGAATCATGGGGCTACGTATTTTCATACGTGCGTTCCTTATGCACAATATTACGTAGGGTATTCCCAAATTTCGTTTCTGTGTATTCCCTGGCTGCCAACAAGAGAGAACAGGACAGATACCTAAAGTCAGTGAGCGATCAGCCTGGCTGTGATTCGTACGTTGGGTTGTGCGCAGCCAGCAGTAACAGCCTAATTGATCAGGCCCTGATACACCGTGAGGACTTGTCAAGAACTAGGCCGCAGGGACGTTGACCTTATGAACTACCTCCAGGTAGGTAGACTCCAGGTAGTAGCCAACTTAGTAGATGGTCCTATTTTTAGTGTTGATAATGCCATATTTCCACTTTTAAGCTCGAAATGGTACAATTTTATTTAAAATTTTATTTAGAATTGCATTATTTTACTTGATGCAAATAAGGGGCTCTTGGTTTCCGTGCAATAAGAGGAGAATGTCTCTTCAGATCAGAAATAAGTGTCAGTGTTTGACTATTGTATTATCCTGGGTTAAATTAACTTAATGTTTTGTAATATGCTTGTTACATCTGTGTGCCCTCAAGACCAGTGTTAAAAATTTGTACGTTATGTATCTAGATCTACATAAAACTTGCTTATTTACTTTATTAAAAAATAAAAAAGTCACAATACCGTGACTGGAACAATACACACATAACCAGCTGAGAGAATCAAACTTATGACGACGTTTCGGTCCAACATGGACCATTAAGTAGTCAAACTACCGACCAGTTAATGGAATCATGTCAGACAGAAACATCGTCATAATTTAATTTTCCTATGTGCGGGTTATGTGTCTACTTTGTTACAAACTGGTCAGTCTTAATTAGAGAAACGTTTGGATTTATTTCTTCCTGTGTAGGGTACAATTTACCTTTTTTTTTGTAAAATATAGGAAAAAAAATTATACACTCTTTTTCATGAGATAATTTCTGAGTGTCTCATCTGAGTGGCTTCTAGCCGTCCATGCTGAGTATGGTTAGTGTAATGTCTGAGCGGCTTCAAGCTTAATATGCCTGTGTATTCAAGGATATGGCCTCGTGTTGTTCCTCTGAGAGATATGAATTAAATTTGGTAAGTATGTCCTAATTTACCCTTTTTTAAGGCATTTGGATATTAGTTTCCGTATGATGAGTTGTGAATTCCTCCTGTGATTCCCTTCAGACGCTCAACGCTAATATACAACTGCATAATCAACTTATGCGGCACTCTGGACTATTCCAATCGCATGTATTGAGGCACAGGGTCTGTGGGTATGGAATACGGGAATACCTTCTTTAAAGCATAAAAAAGTCACTATACAGTGTTCGGAAATATACACAAGTAACCCGCACAAATAAGACCTAAATTTATTTCAGTCTCCTAAGTAAGGGTTATTAGTGAGTATACAGCACCTTGCTTAAATCGCTCAGCGATAGAAATACATCTAGCTGCGATTGACGTTTCTCAATAGACAAACTGTATGTTCAGAATCTATTAGAAATATAATATTCGAAATTGAGAGGAAGCAAAATAAAAGTGGTTTCTGAAGTCCCTTAAAATAAAAGATGAAAAGTATTTATAATTAATAGCTCTAAGTCATGAAAGCAGTGAAGCATTTTAATCAAGCAAAATCTAAAGGTTCTAGTTAAAGATTCAACACTAAGAAAGTTAAGGTTTTCAAAAGAATCAGAGAAAGAGTCAAAGTAACAAGCACAAATTTACCATAAAACATAAAATAACATAAAAATAACATAAAAAAATGAAAACTGACAAAAAAATTGCCTAGTTACTTCGAACATCCCTAGAAACCTAGTAATTCTGGGAAACTTTCGTTCCCACCAATACCATGTGTGTGGAGTTGTGTTAAGAAAAGTCTCCATTATAAGGAGGTCACTAGCAGTCTGACTCTCTGGAGGTGAAACTGCGAGCCTGACCAGGTGAGACATTCTCCAGTTATGGCAACGATTCCAGTGATTCCAAGTATTTTAGTGATTTTACTTCAGGGAGATTCCTTGATACCACTGAGCGGTTCTTAATCTTGAACGTCATTTAATGGGCATAAAAATTTCACACAACATTAAATATATAATTACTAAATCTGCTCCCACTCACTTGAATTTCACTTTACATCATCAAAAGAGGACACACCTTTCTTGAACGTTAGCAGTCTACTAAGGTTTTTGGAAATTAAACGAGTTATTCTGGTATGCTGGGAATGGCTTCAATAACTTCGGTCAATGAGCACCTGCCAAGTGTTCCAAGAATCTGTTATTCTTTACCGTACAAAAGCGTTTGAAATATTGTGAGTGAAATATTGTGAATGACAAGAAATATATTCGAGGATTCCTAATAAACCTTATTCCAGTTATTAATTCTTATATAAAAATCCAATTCTTTAGTTACTATTTTCCCTGGCAAATAGATTAACTTGTGTGAGTTTCATTATAATCAGTCTGTTAATACCATAATAAAATTGCGTAGCCAACTTCACCTCAAAACTGTTTTTAATGGCACTTACGGAACGTTATTTTGTTAAATTCTACGGAAGTCACAATGCATGTTTAACTAAGAAGTTAATACCCATGATAAGATTGGGAAGCGAACTACACCTCAAAACCGCTTTCAGTGGTACTTATGGAACTTTAATTTGTTAAATTATATGGACATCACACTGCACGTTTCACTAAGAATCCTTGTCATGGAGACCTGTTAGTGGTTGTCATGGAGACCTGTTAGTGGTTGTCATGGAGACCTGTTAGTGGTTGTCATGGAGACCTGTTAGTGGTTGTCATGGAGACCTGTTAGTGGTTGCCATAATATTATTATCAACTTTTTTTTTTTTTACTTTTCTTCCAGATTTTCGTTTTAATTTCGATCATAAAAGATCGTCTTCAGATATGCAGTGCTTATGTACGGTAGACAGGGGAAGATTTCTACGAACGATTGGCATTTGCAATTGCCCTATGGCAAAAGTAATTGTACTCATCCCCAGCACGCAAAGATTGCAACCTAGGATTGGTACCTAGTTGAAAAGGGACCGAGGTTGTATTTCTCCATTCCGTCAAGATTGAACCTCGGCCATGTGATCATTTTGTTGTAAGCAGAGGAAGCGACCACTAACATACGAATCATATGAATATAAATGGACTCACGTGTTTCTTGTTTGTCTTCACATTACATCCCCATCTTCCAGCTGGGAGAAACGCTTTGTTTCATCCTGTTCTGAAGAAACGTGACCACTACAATTCATTACACAACTCCCGTTTACTGTCTCTTGTACCGTTCTTAAAAATTCATGAATCTAATCCAGAGACATTATTGTTTATGTTCAATATACACTAACCTTTCATAACATCACTTATGCTTGCCTTAACAGCTTGTGGCCGTGATTGAAGCCAAGGCCTCGGGACATATACGTGTTGGAAGTGCACAACGGTATTCATCTTCAGAGTTTATATAAGGCACTCATCTCTCTCAGCTGAAATGCAGATCGTTGCTGTCATAATTGAAATCTTTGAAGTTTGACCTTCATTTAATGTGTATTACTCATTAAAGTTATTTTCAACTTTACTCGTTTTTTAATTATTAGACGATTTTCATATTACATCAACAATTTTATAGTATTATGTTGAGTAATCCATTACTAGACAAGGAGATTACTGGCGTCGTTATTTTTATGAGCTCCCTCAGGGGAAACTCTTTTATGTGGATAGTATAATGTACGTTTCACTTCCTTCATTAGTCATGGACCCTCTCCTGCAGCACTTCCTCAATCTCACATTTAACATTCGAGTTCTCCTTTTGTTTGTCTGATATTTATGAAGTCTCTTATTGGAGTACCAGTAACGTATCTAGATTAATTTAAAGCAGAACAAATTATATTACAGCCTAATAAGAAGGTTACTTCGAAAATTCATATCATGAACCTGATTGTATTAGCTGTGTTAGGCTTAACAATCACCACGCTTTGCTGTACTAGCATTACATGTTTACCAATAGTGCCTCAGAAGGATTAGGAATTAAATTCTCTTCAAATTAATAAAAAGCCTTCACATTTTTCTTGTATTAGTACTTTAACATCGAGGTGATCTTCATTTAGCCGTAAAATATTAAACTTTCAGAGTAAACATTAATCTCCATTTCTTCTGCTAGTACCTGGATGGGCCTTGTTTTCACTAGTATATTCGCTTTATAAGAACATAAGAACATAAGAATGGAGGAACACTGCAGAAGGCCTACTGGCCCATACAAGGCAGGTCCATATCAAAACCACCACTACCTAAGAATTTATTCCCGTACTCACGACACCAATCAAACCCAGCCCCTCCCACTCATATATTTGTCCAATCTCTTTTTAAAGCCACCTAAGGTCCTAGCCTCTATAGTCTTGTAATACTCGCACAACAATCTTTTCTCAGTGTTATTGTCTGAGTTTTTAAACCTCGAATATGCTCTATGATGCCTCATTTTTCACGCATTTTTAATATCCCACAGTCAGTGTTGCGAACAAATTTTCCAGCTATCTCTGCAACACTTGTGATCTACAGTCTCTCAGCATGCCCAAGTAATTTTCACCAATGAATAACTCCGACTATTTTCTAATATTTTTACTTCCATTTAAGCAATATTATATTTGCAACAATGTCTTTTAAGCAGCAAAATAAAATGTTACTAACGTGAATAACTGGCATAAGCCTTTTTACATTCCGACAAGAAATGGGTAATATGAAAGACATTACGAGAGAAGTTTGAGGAGAAAATTCCCAAGAGAACCAGTATGTTGGAGGAGCAGAGTGAGACACCTGGTCATAAGGCGACTGATAGTGAAGGATATTGGTCTGGCACTGCCTGCTGAGGCTGCCATAACCACCCCTCACCTCCCACACAAAAACTCTTGTATCATCTTTGGAGTAGATGTAAAGTGAC
Source organism: Cherax destructor (assembly GCA_009830355.1). Classification (NCBI taxonomy): domain Eukaryota; kingdom Metazoa; phylum Arthropoda; class Malacostraca; order Decapoda; family Parastacidae; genus Cherax; species Cherax destructor. The sequence continues at coordinate 60,487 of WNWK01004652.1, read as the reverse complement.
CTTTAGGGAACCTTTCATAAAAGTCTTCAGGTTTTTACTTCTCTATGTAAAAGTTTCATCGAATATTCCTTCTGGAATTTCAACAGAAGATAAATTTATTTTCTGTATATGTTGACGGAAATTACAAGCAGTTTAAAGAATGACTTCAAGAGAATATTGTCAGCACATTCTTGACGTAATTCTTTACATATTCGTTAAAAAATCTAAATAGTTTACTAAAGCCAAAAAAAATGAACATTATTTTACTAGAGATATTTTTTTTGTGTGTGAAGAGAATATGAGTTATACTCAACATGAAAAAAATATCGACTATCAATGTTTGTTAGATTTAAAGTGGAATGAATGAACAAAGTTATTTAAGGTTGTACTTCCCTAGCACAAGAACATTTGAGAATACGTCTCTCGTTTAAGCGATCAACACTGTTTTAACCCATAACCATGAACTTTCAAAACTCTAAAATATGTTTATTTCTAAATGTCTTGACAATATATAATATACAATGTCTGAAGGAAACTAATGTCCTCTTTGCTGAAATTTATCGCAGGTTCCATGCTTGAGTTATTCAAGCATGTATTTTGCGCTATCCTTCATTCATAGTGATTGTATTATTTACCTAGATGCTTTCGTTTATCATAATATAAAATACATGCAATACCGACATTTTCATGAGTAAGACACATCTGCTTGGAATCTTCAAATAATGAGACACTTCTGCAACAATCTCAATTATAAATACGTATCGCCTTTGCTATCAGTCGAATACAGATGTGAATCACACTCTTGGAGACATCAGCCATGGCGGAAGATGAAGTACATGAAGTAGTCAGGTAGTCATGAGATCAGCTCTTCAGCCATGGCGGAAGACGAGGTAAATGAAGTAGTCAGGTAGTCATGAGATCAGCTCTTCAGCCATGGCGGAAGACGAGGTAAATGAAGTAGTCAGGTAGTCATGAGATCAGCTCTTCAGCCATGGCGGAAGATGAGGTAGTTGAAGTGGTCAGGTAGTCATGAGATCAGCTCTTCAGCCATGGCGGAAGATGAAGTAGATGAAGTGGTCAGGTAGTCATGAGATCAGCTCTTCAGCCATGGCGGAAGATGAGGTAGATGAAGTGGTCAGGTAGTCATGAGATCAGCTCTTCAGCCATGGCGGAAGATGAGGTAGATGAAGTGGTCAGATAGCCATGAGATCAGCTCTTCAGCCATTGCGGAAGATAAGGCAGATGAAGTGGTCAGGAATTCATGAGATCAGCTCTTCAGCCATGGCGGAAGATGATGTAGAAAAAGTACTCAGGTAGTCATGAGATCAGCTCTTGAGCCATGGCGGAAGATGTGGTAGATGAAGTGGTCAGGTAGTCATGAGATCAGAAATTCAGTCATTGCGGAAGATGAGGTAGATGAAGTACTCAAGTAGTCATGAGACCAGCTCTTCAGCTATGGCGGAAGATGAGGTAGATGAAGTACTCAGGTAGTCATGAGATCAGCTATTTAGCCAAGGCGGAAGATGAGGTAGATGAAGTGGTCAGGTAGTCATGAGATCAGCTCTTCAGCCATGGCGGAAGATGAGGTAGATGAAGTGGTCAGGTAGTCATGAGATCAGTTCGTCATTGCGGAGATGTAGATGAGTCTCAGTAGTCAAGACCAGTCTAGTGCGGAAGATGAGGTAGATGAAGTTCAGGTAGTCATGAGATCAGCACTTGAGCCATGGCGGAAGATGAGGTAGATGAAGTACTCAGGTAGTCATGAAATCAGATCTTCAGCCATGGCGGAAGATGAGGTAGATGATGTACTCAGGTAGTCATGAGATCAGATCTTCAGCCATGGCGGAAGATGAGGTAGATGATGTACTCAGGTAGTCATGAAATCAGATCTTCTGCCATGGTGCAGGATGACTGATTATATTACGCCAAGGTTGATGGACTGATTACATCAAACTTCCTCTCCACTTCTTTTATGTGTTTTCCAGCAAGGTTGATGTGTTAAGGAGTGCGATTCATCTCTATTCGACTGATGATGTCTGCAGCGACGTCGATAATTTTCATCAATAAATATTCCTAGTATTGCTCATGTGTCTTACTCATCGGTTATTTCGTTTAAACAATTTATAAATTTAGCGCTATTGTAACGCTACCTAACATATTTATTTTCATTAATTTATTTTGAAAATCAAAATGTTTTTAATACTTGTACATTTTTCTGGGTGTGTACCTTGTATCTGCTTTCTCGTGGTGGACACTGCCTGGGCGAAGAGTCTCTTCTTGTCTTCCCTATTGAGTCTTGCGAGTAATTTATATGTGGTCATCCAATCTGCTTCCCCATTTAGGAGATTAATTTTTCACAAATATTATGCCTGTGCTTTTATATGCTTCGATTAATTTTGTATGTAAACGGACTTGGTCCGTGTCTCGATTGGCAGAGCACTCTACTCACACGCTCGGTGTCCGTGGTTCGATCCTCAGCAAGGGTGGAAAACTTGAGCATGTTTCCTTACTGTTCTGAATACAAAAATCAGAACAATATGTGATAAAGTCTTGTAATATTCTCTTAACAATGAATTACATATTTAACATAACTAGAATATTTTTCTCTGCTAGAACATTGATGGGCTGTCTGTAAATGACTCGTGAAGGCTGTGAAGAGTCTTCTCTGAAAAGGAGTTTCTATTCAGACATTGTTTTCTCCACAGACTTTGGTAATATTTTCTCTGTAATATCAGGACGTGAGGTTTAATATGGGATTTGTCAAGAAATACTTTAACAACAGCAAAAATACTTGACCGTTTTGGATAAATACTGTAATATTTATGAAAAATAGATATAATAGGTCAATGAACTATTCTGTTTTAAGTCGCCTTCTGAAGAAGATAACCACGGGACCCCAAGGTAAATAACTCTCAATAATTGCATTAATGATCTACTAATCTTAAGTGCAAAAATTCCGAATATCTTTTTCTACGTTTTCTCCTAGTTGTGAGTGTGGGGGGGGGGGAAAGTTCATGGGGCAGTGGGTAGAATGAAAGGGGGTAAGGCAGCTGTGATTGATGGGATAAAGATAGAAATGTTAAAAGCAGGTGTGGATATAGTACTAAAGTAGTTGGTGTTTTTGTTTAATAAATGTATGGAAGTGGGTAAGGTACCTAGAGACTGGCAGAGAGCATGCAGAGTTCCTTTGTATATAGGCAAAAGGGACAAAAGAGAGTGCAAAAAATATAGGGGAATAAGTCTGTTGAGTATACTTAGTAAAGTGTATGGTAGAATTATTATTGAAGGAATTAAGAGTAAGACGGAGAGTAGGAAAGCAGATGAAAAAGAAGGCTTTATGAAAGGTAGGGGGTGTGTAGACCAAGTGTTTACAGTGAAACATATAGGTGACCAGTATTTAGATAAGGGTTAAGAAGTATTTGTGGCATTTATGGATTTGGAAAAGGAGTATGACAGGGTGGATAAGGGAGCAATTTGGCAGATGTTGCAAATGTATGGAATAGAAGGTAGGTTACTGAAATCAGTGAAGAGTTTTTACGAGGATAGTGAGGCTCAGGTTAGAGCATGTAGGAGAAAGAGATTATTTCGTAGTAAAAGTAGGCCTTAGACAAGGATGTGTGATGTCACCGTGGTTGTTCAATATATTTATAGATGGGATTGTAAGAGAAGTGAATGATCGGGTGTTGGCAAGAGGTGTGGGGTTAAACCCTTTACCGGGCAGGACCGTGTAGAGACGGTTCTAAACACGTGTTTTTTGCGCATGTCATCCTACTCCCTCAGCGCATCTAGGTTCTCGTTCTCTAAATCTGACCAATCACAAGCCTTCTGTGAGTCGCTCCAGCTAAGTGAGACCGTCATCTGCTCGCTTCCCATTGGTTGAAAGACCAAAATGTAAACACTTCTTGCTTGGCGTCACCCAGAGCCGGATTTTTGCTCTTCTTCCACTCATATACACTGGGATTATACTCTCTACAATGTCGGTAAGTACTAATTGTTGTGTCCAGTGTGTAAATGAATAGTTTAGGCATATTTTGAGATATATATCAGGAGTTACATATGCATAATATGAGTGTATCATGCAATTGAAAAAAGTGCTACAAACGGTCCCGACCTGACAGGGCCACATTTCAAATTTCAGTAAATAAATATTTATATAAAAATTTCTAGCGCATATATGAATTCTGTAGTGGTCTGGGTGTGTACAGAACATTCTTATTGTCATTCCAGATCAATGATAAATTGTTCTATGGTGAATCCTCCCAAGAGAAGTCAAAATATATCTGCATGTTGGAGGAAAGTGACTCCAATCCAGAGCCAGATGACCTGGAATTACTTGACAGTGGTGATGAATACTTGCCACCGGATGCACAGGTGTCAAGTGATGATGAGGAGGAAGATAGGCCATCCAAAAAGCCTAAATTAGCCAAGAAAAAGAAAGGTATTACGATCGAGGAGTACCCTGATGAAGAAGATCTTCATGATGAACTTGCTGTTCAAGCTGAGACTGTCTGGACGAAGGATGACATCACTAATGACTCTTTGCCTGTATACGAACATGAAAAGCCTCTTGCAATTAAGTGTCCATTTGATTAGTTTAGCAATTTTTTTACCCCAAATATGATAGAAAGCATGACATATCAAACCAATTTGTATGCCAAGCAAAAAAACATAGATACTACTTTTGTAACAGATTGTGAAGAAATAATACAGTTCATAGGTATTCTGTTGTTTATGGGTATTTCTTCATACCCATCCCTAGATGACTAGTGGGCAAGTTCTACTAAGGTAATCCAGGTTGCAGAAGTCATATCATCTAAAAGGTTTAGGTTGCTTAGGCGTACAATTCATTTCAATGATAACACCCACAAGCATAAGGACAGATTCCACAAAATATGGCCTCTTTACACTGCACTAACTAATGCTTGCTTGCAAGTTGCAGCTACACCCAGGCAGTCTATTGATGAAGTAATAATTGGTTTCAAGGGTAAAACTGCTGGAAACTTCAGGCAGTACATCAAAATCAAACTAGACAAATAGGGTTTCAAACTATTTTGTGGTGCAAGTGAAGATGGAATCATACATGATATAATCATGTATGAAGGCAAAATCACTTTTGAAAACCATCCCATAAAGCTGCCAGATGAAGAAAATAAACTACCAATAAGTTCAAAGATTGTTCTGGTACTTGCAACAACTCTCAGCAAAAGAAAGATATCAGCAATCTATGCTGACAATTTATTTTCAAGTCTACCTTTGGTCAAGGTACTAAGAGACAAGTATAACTGCAGGTACACTGGAACAGTACGTGAAAATAGATGTGGTAAACCAGAACTGATGCCTGACAAACAAATGGAAAAGAACATAGTGCCCAGGGGCACTTTTGACTTCAAAACCAATGATAGTATCCTTGTTGTAAGGTGGAAGGACAACAAAGCTGTGACTTTAGTGACAAATGATGTGGGAGTGCAACCTGTGACTCTTAATCAAAGATATAACAAGGAATCTAAGACTAAAGACAACTTCCAGTGCCCTGCAGTCATCAAGAACTATAATGCACACATGGGAGGTATTGACAAAAGTAATATGTTGGTACATATGTACAAAACCCGTATGAAATCTAAACGTTGGTACATGCGGCTGTTTGCCTATGTTCTTGATCTTTCTGTTGTGAATGCATGGCTTCTTTACTGCCGTGATTGTCGGTCAATAAAAAACAAATGCATGCCACTGAAGCAATTCCGGCTTGAAGTCTCTATCACTTCAAGATCCAAAGGACAAAAGTATGGACGCAGTAACATAATATCAAGTCCAAGACCTTCAACAAGTAATTCCAGTGCTAACAGTGATGATGGTTTGCCAGCCTTGCAATTGCCATCTCCAGTGCAGTACCAACGTGCAGCTAGGCCTGATGACGTTGTGTGAGGTTGGATAACATGCTACGTCACTTGCCAACAGTTGGAAAAAATATTGTCATGCAAGTATTGCAACACAAAGAAACATCATGTCACAACATCATTTGTCTGTTTAGTATGCAAAGTTAACCTATGCATCAAGAAGGAAAAAAATTGCTTCACAGCTTATCATTCTAGCAATTAGTCATCTATAATGATTGTTCTTACTCAGGGAATTCAGGAATATGGGACTTGAAATTTTTATCCCTTTGCAATGTGTGCATCTTTCTTTTTGGTTCATGTATATATTTTTTTAATACTTACAAAATGTTTGGAAGCAAGTTCCTTTTATGTTTTTGATATTGTCTATTAGTATAATAAAATAGAAAAAATACTTATTTGGTGGTTTATTAACAATTGCAAATTTGCAACACTCAGAATTTGACACCCTTTAACGGTCGGGACCATCAACAGACGGTCCTTGAATATTGGCAACTGCATGAAAAGTTTTTTTTAGAATTTCAATTATATGGGCTCATTATCCTTACATTGAGCTACTCTATCCAATCATATGAAACACATTTCGAAATTATCATTTTCCAGGGAGTGCCCGGTAAAGGGTAAAATGATAAAGAATCTAACACAAAGTGGGATTTGTCACAGTTGCTCTTTGCTGATGACACTGTGCTTTTGGGAGATTTTGAAGAGAAGTTGCAGAGGTTGGTGGATGAGTTTGGTAGGGTACGTAAAAGAAGAAAATTAAAAGTGAATATAGGAAAGAGTAAGGTGATGAGGATAATAAAAAAATTAGGTGACGAAAAATTGGATATCAGATTGGAGGGAGAGAGTATGGAAGAGGTGAATGTATTTAGATATTTAGGAGTGGACGTGTCAGCAGATAGGTCTATGAAAAATGAGGTGAATCATATAATTGATGTTGTGAAAAAGGTGAGTGGTGCACTTAGGAGTCTTTGGAGACAAAGAACGTTGTCCGTGGAAGCAAAAAGGGGAATGTATGAGAGTATAGTTATACCAAAGCTCTTATATGAGTGTGAACCATGGGTAATGAATGTTGCAACAAGGAGAAAGCTGTATGGTGTGAATATAATGCAGAGAATTCTTAGTTTGGAAATTAGGAGGAGGTGTGGGATTACCAAAACTATTATCCAGAGAACTGTGGAGGGAATGTTGAGGTGGTTCGGACATGTAAAGAGTATGGAAGGGAATAGAATGCCTTCGATAGTATATAAATCTGTAGTGGAGGGAAGGCGGGGTAGGGATCGGCCTAGGAAAGGATGGAGGGTGGGGGTAAAGAAGGTTTTGTGTGCGAGGGGCTTGGACTTCCAACAAGCATGCATGAGCAAAGAAACATTTATGAAGGGATTCAGGTAAAACAGCATGTCGGACTTGAGTCTTGGAAATGGAAAGTATAGTGTCTGCACTCTGAAGGAGAAGTGTTTATGTTACAGTTTTATAACTGTAGTGTAAGCGCTTCTGGCAAGACAGTGATTGAGCGAATGATGATGAAAGTTTTTCTTTATCGGGCCACTCGAACGGGTATGTCCTGGGAGGAAAAGTTAAGATAACTGAACCTGGTGACACTGGAGGACAGGGGGAGCATGATTACAACATAAAACACTGAGTGGAATCGACAATGTGGACAGAGACAAGATGTTCCAGAGATGGGTCACGGCAACAAGGGGTCTCAATTGGAAGTTGAAAACTCATATGAGTCACAAGGATGCTAGCAAGGTCACTCTATCCCTGCTTCATGAGTTGTATCATACCTCTCCTTAAAGCTATGTATGGATCCTGCCTCCACTACATCACTTTCCAGAATATTCCACATCCTGATATATCTGTGACTGAAGAAATACTTCCTATCATCCCTGAGACATCCTGTCTCGGTCCACCTTGTCGATTCCTCTCAGTATTTTATGTCTTTATCATGTTTCCCTTGTCCCTCCTGTCCTCCAGTGTCGTCAGGTCGAGTTATCTTAACATTTCCTCGAAGGACATGCCCCTTAGCTCCGGGACTGGTCTCGTTGCAAACCTTTGCACTTTCACTAATTTCCTGACGTGCTTGGCCAGGTGTGGGTTCCAAACTGGAATTGCATACTCCAATATGGGTCTGACGTACACAGTGTACAGGGTTCGCAACGACTCCTTACTAAGATGTCGGAATGCTATTCTTAGGTTCTCTAGTCGCTTATATACAGTAGCAGTTATTTGGTTGATGTGTGCCTCAGGAGATGTTCTCAGTATTATGCGCACTCCAAGATCCTTTTCCTTGTGTGAGGTTTGTAGTCTTTGGCCCCCTAGACTTTACTCCTAGGCTTGCCCTTTTTCCGATCATTATGACTTTGCACTTGGTGGGGTTGAACTCCAGGAACTAGTTTCTGGACCAGGCCTGCAGTCTGGTTCAGCCTTATCCTCCTCTGACTGAATTCTCCTCTGCAAACAGGGACACTTTTGAGTCTATTGCTTCCGCCATGTCGTTCACATATACCAGGAACAGCACAGGTCCAAGGACTAACCCCTGTAGAATCCCGCTCGTCACAGGCGCCAACTCTGATTCCTCATCACGTACCATAACTCGCTGCTGCCTCCCCGTCAGGTATTCTCTGATCAATTACAGTGCCTTCCCTGTTATAACTGCCAGGTCTTCCAGCTTTCGCACTAGTCTCTTGTGTGGAACTGTGCCAAAAGCCTTCTTACAGTCCAAGAAAATGCAATCTACCCACCCCTTTCTCTCTTGCCTTACTGCTGTCACCTCGTGATAGAACTCTAGTAGGTTTGTGACACAGGATTTGCCGTCTCTCAATTCGTGTTGGTTGTCGTTTATAAGCTCATTCCTTTCTGAGTGGTCCACCACTCTTTTGATAATCTTCTCCATGACTTTGCATACTATACATATCAGTGACACTGGTCTGTAGTTTAATGCTGCGTGTCTGTCTCCTCTTTTAAAAATGGAACTTCATTTGCTGTCTTGCATACCTCAGGTAGTTGACCTGTTTCGACAGAAGTGTTTAAATTTTTTGTTAGTGGTACACAGAGCGCCTCTGCTCCCTCTTTCAGGACAAACGGAGAGATGTTATCTTTCCCCATCGCCTTTGAGATATCTAGTTCACTAGCAGCCTCTTTACCTCCTAGGTTGTATGTATCATTGTTAAGCACTTGTTGTGAATACTTCTTTTAATCATGTTGAGTTCCTCACATACTTCAAGGTCGTTTCTTATAAACTTCCCTCCTTCCTTCCTAAGCCTGATTACCTGGTCTTTTACTGTTTTCTTCCTGATGTGACTGTACAACAGCTTCAGGTCAGATTTGGCATTCCCTGCTTTGTCAGTTTCGTATTGTCATTGGGCCTACCTTCTTACCTGTGCATATTCATTTCTGGCTCTACGACTGCTCTTTTATTCTCCTGGGTCTTTTGCCTTTTATACTTCTTCCATTTTCTAGCGCACTTGGTTTTAACATCTCTACACTTTTGGGTGAACAAGGGCTCGTCCTTGCCTTCTCTTTATGTCTATTGCCCTTGGGTACAAACCTCTCATCCGCTTCCTCGCATAGTGTTGTCACATATTCCATCCTCCCATTTACTGATTTCCCTGTCAGTTCTCTGTCCCACTGAACCTCTCCACTTGAAACTCTACTATGTATTCGAAGCTTAGAACCACATGATCGTTAGCTCCGAGAGGCCTTTCATATGTGATGTCTTCGATATCTGCACTACCCAAGGTGAATATTAGGTCCAATCATGCTGGTTCATCCTCTCCCCTCACTCTGGTAGTGTCCCTAACGTGTTGGTGCATGTATGCATGGATCCTACCTTGTTGATGTGTCCCATCTGAGAAACATCCTGTCCCTGTCCATCTTTTCGATTCCTCTAAGTATTTTATATGTTGTTTTCGTGTCCACCCTGTCCCTCCTGTTCTCCAGTGTCGTCAGGACGATTTATCTTAACCATTCCTCGTAGGACATGCCTCTTAACTCCGAGACTAGTCTCGTTGCAAACGTGCTTTGCTAGGACCCCTGGCCCTGATGTACGCGTTGTATAGAGTCCTGAATGACTCCATTTTAAGATGTCGGAATGCTATTCTTAGGTTTGATAGTCGCCCGTATGCCGCAGCAGTTATTTGGTTGATGTGCGACTCAGAAGATGTGTTCGGTGTTATACTCACCCCAAAATCCTTTTCCTTGAGTAAGGTTTGTAGTCTTTGTACTCTGTAGTCTTTGTACTGTTTGTAGTCTTCGTAGTAGTCTTGGTAGTCTTTGTATGTGTGAATTTGACCTATTCGCTAATTGTGTTCCATGCCGAATTAGTAGAAAGAAAATTTGTTTTTCCATAAATCAGCAGAAATTAATCTGAAAATAACAATATATATATATATATATATATATATATATATATATATATATATATATATATATATATATATATATATATATATATATATATATATATATATATATATATATATATATATATTTATATATATATATATATATATATATATATATATATATATATATATATATATATATATATATATATATATATATATATCGATTAGGTAAAACTGGATCGCAACACTGAGTCTCTGAAAGAGGAAGCTGGTCGCCCTGTGGTCCTTGGTTTCTATGATGAGTTTTTCACCCAGCTCTTTGAGAAACTTTAGAGGACACTTGCCCCATGCTCCAAGGGTCTCCGACCCTATTGGGATGAAGTTATAGCAAGGGGGAAGGTCTTTATATTTGCGAGTCTTCTGGGTCTCCCTGTGGCTGGCAGCTCCACCCCCTTCAGCTATGAAGTATGGCAAGTAGGTGTCTGCCCTTGTGGCAGGACAGGTGTAATCCCAAGCAATCTGCTTACCATCCTTCCAGGGTAGCATAGTGGCTCCATCAGGACGCTTTTGACTTCCATCAGACCTCTGCACTTGGGGTTCCCGTTGAGCTGGGCAACGGGCTGTGGCGAGGCTTCTTTTTATGATGTCATTGACCTCCTCATGTCTAGCATACTTCCCTTCTCATGTGTGACACACGAGACCATGAAGTCCGAATTGATCAGCCATCGCCCTGCCTCAAATACACCTATGTTCGGTGAGTATGGGGGCGGCTAGGCGAAGCGCAACACCAATCCGAATGGCCTGTGGGTCGAATCGAGTCGCCAGAGAGGAATTGGGAACAGCTAGAAAGAAATCTCCTGAGTGTGGTGCCTTCACCGCTAGGAGATGAGCTTTGTCCTTTCCTGAAGCGTTGGTGAGCATTGTGTTGGCAATTTTTTCCATGATCGGTTTGTCCCAGTGGGACTGTTTGTGCTCTTTGGGAGGATCTGGTCTACTGGAGGAGTCTGCCAGGATGTCCCACCGCATGGCTGCTTCAATGAACCTGGGGTCTTGAGCTCCCACCACACCTCTCAAACGTTCAGGGACAATCTTCTTGACTAATCCACAGGAGGCCAAACACGATGACAGAAATGCAGGTAAAGGTACCTGCGTTGCTTTGCGCACCTCTATACCTCCCAGCCTCACTGGTAGGGTTGCCTACTCCCATTGCCGATCATCTAGTGACAGATTCAGTGCCTTCTTAAAGGTTGATCTCAGGTGTGCGTCATACTCGTTGAGTGTTGGGTTGTCAAAAGAGGGTGCGCACCTCAAGAAGTAAGTGAGTCTTGGCATAGTAAGACACCTTGTGAGGAGATACAGGGCATCATGGGCATAAAAATCACTTACTCTCTTCTCCATTCTTTTCAGGTCATTCACTTTGTCCTTGAGGACCGTGTCGATGGCCTGGTGACCCAGCGGTGCTCCCAGGAGGGTACTGTTGGATGGAGTGGTAGTAGTGACTTCTGGGAGGATTGTTCGCACCGCATTGATTATTTCCTGGTTTGTTGTGATGATTGCACACTTTGAGGGATTGAGGATGAGTCCTAAGGCTTCTCCCTGTGTCTTCACCCGTTGTAGGTCCTCTAACAAGGACTCCCCAGTATCCGCCAGAGTCCCATCATCCAGGTACCATATTTTGAGCTCGCTGCGTAGGCTGGACGTTAGTTCTCTTACCTCCAAACAGAAGAGAAGTGGAGCGAGTGGATCACCCTGCTGAACACCCTCAGATGAGGGAATTTCATGTTCCCCAAACAAAAGAATCGAGGGTTTGTTGTAGCAAGCTGAGATGAAGGGAAAGAGACTGGGGAACCGATCCCGAACGGCTGGCAAGACCACATCTCTCTTTTTTTATTAACACATCGGACGATTCCCACCGAGGCAGGGTGGTCTGAAAAAGAAAAAGAACTTTCATCATCATTCACTCCATCACTGTCTTGCCAGAGGGGTGCTTTACACTACAGTTATAAAACTGCAACATTAACACCCCTCCTTCAGAGTGCAGACAATGTACTTCCCATCTCCAGGACTCAAGTCCGGCCTGCCGGTTTCCCTGAATCCCTTCATAAATGTTACTTTGCTCACACTCCAACAGCATGTCAAGTATTAAAAATCATTTGTTTCCATTCACTCCTATCAAATACGCTCACACATGATTGCTGGAAGTCCAAGCCCCTCGCACACAAAACCTCATTTACCCCCTCCCTCCAACCTTTCCTAGGCCGACCCCTACCCCGCCTTCCCTCCACTACAGATTTATACACTCTCGAAGTCATTCTGTCTCGCTCCATTCTCTCTACATGTCCGAACCACCTCAACAACCCCTTCTCAGCTCTCTGGATAATAGTTTTGGTAATCCCGCACCTCCTCCTAATTTCCAAACTCCGAATTCTCTGCATTGTATTCACACCACATATTGACCTCAGACATAACATCTCCACTGCCTCAAGTAGTATAACTATACTCTCATACATTCCCATCTTTACTTCCATGGACAAGGTTCTTTGTCTCCACAGACTCCGAAGTGCTCCACTCAACCTTTTCCCCTCATCAATTCTATGATTCACCTCATCCTTCATAGACCCATCTGCTGACATGTCCACTCCCAAATATCTGAATACATTCACCTCCTCCATACTCTCTCCCTCCAATCTGATATCCAATCTTTCGTCACCTAATCTTTTTGTTATCCTCATCACCTTACTCTTTCCTACATTCACTTTCAATTTTCTTCTTTTACACACCCTACAAATTTCATCCACCAACCTCTGCAACTTCTCTTCAGAATCTTCCAAAAGCACAGTGTCATCAGCAAAAAGCAACTCTGACAACTCCCACTTTGTATTTGATTCTTTATCTTTTAGCCCCACACCACTTGCCAAGACCCTCGCATTCACTTCTCTTACAACCCCATCTATAAATATAATGAACAACCACGGTGATATCACACATCCTTGTCTAAGGCCCACTTTTACTGGGAAATAGTCCCCCTCCCTCCTACACACTCTAACCTGAGCCTCACTATCATCATAAAAACTCTTCACTGCTTTCAGTAACCTACCTCCTATTCCATACACTTGCAACATCTGCCACATTGCCCCCCTCTCCACCCTATCATACGTCTTTTCCAAATCCATAAAGGCCAGAAAAACCTCTTTACCCTTATCCAAATACTGTTCACCTATATGTTTCACTGTAAACACTTGGTCTACACACTCCCTACCTTTCCTAAAGCCCACTTGTTCATCTGCTATCCTGCTTTCTGTCTTACTCTTAATTCTTTCAATAATAACTCTACCATACACTTTACCAGGTACACTCAACAGACTTATTCTCCTATAATTTTTGCACTCTCTTTTGTCCCCTTTGCCTTTATACAAAGGAACAATACATGCTCTCTGCCAATCCCTAGTTACCTTACCCTCTTCCATACATTTATTAAATAATAGCACCAACCACTCCAAAACTATATCCCCACCTGCTTTTAACATTTCTATCTTTATCCCATCAATCCCAGCTGCCTTACCCCCTTTCATTCTACCCACTGCCTCACGAACTTCTCCCACACTCACAACTGGCTCTTCCACACTCCTACAAGATGTTATTCCTCCTTGCCCTATACACGAAATCACAGCTTCCCTGTCTTCATCAACATTTAACTCCTCAAAATATTCCCTCTATCTTCCCGATACCTCTAACTCTCCATTTAATAACTCTCCTCTAATATTTTTAACTGACAAATCCATTCTTTCTCTAGGTTTTTTCAACTTGTTAATCTCACTCCAAAACTTTTCTTATTTTCAACAAAATTTGTTGATAACATCTCACCCACTCTCTCATTTGCTCTCTTTTTTCATTGCTTCACCACTCTCTTAACCTCTGTTTTTATCTCCATATACTCTTCCCTCCTTGCATCACTTCTAATTTGTAAAAACCTCTCATATGCTAACTTTTTCTCCCTTACTACTCTCTTTACATCATCATTCCACCAATCGCTTTTCTTCCCTCCCACGCCCACTCGCCTGTAACCACAAACTTCTGCTGAACACTCTAACATTACATTTTTAAATCTATCCCATACATCTTCGACCCCATTGCCTACACTCTCACTAACCCATCTATCCTCCAATAGTTGCTTATATCATACCCTAACTGCCTCCTCTTTTAGTTTATAAACCTTCACCTCTCTCTTACTTACTGCTTTTATTTTCCTTGTATCCCATCTACCTTTTACTCCCACTGTAGCTATAACTAAAAAGTGATCTGATATATCTGTGGCCCCTCTATAAACATGTACATCCTGAAGTCTACTCAACAGTCTTTTATCTACCAGTACGTAGTCCAACAAACTACTGTCATTTCGCCCTACATCATATCTTGTATACTTATTTATCCTCTTGTTCTTAAAATATGTATTACCTATAACTAAACCCTTTTCTATACAAAGTTCAATCAAAGGGCTCCCATTATCATTTACACCTGGCACCCCAAACTTACCTACCACATCCTCTCTACATGTTTCTCCTACTTTAGCATTTTGGTTCCCTACCACAATTACTCTCTCACTTTGTTCAAAAGTTCCTATACATTCGCTTAACATCTCCCAAAATCTCTCTCTCTCCACTACACTCCTCTCTTTCCTAGGTGCATACACGCTTATTATGACCCACTTTTCGCATCCGACCCTTATTTTAATCTACATAATCCTTGAATTTACACATTTATATTCCCTCTTCTCCTTCCATATGATCCATCAACATTATTGCTACCCCTTCCTTAGCTCTAACTCTCTCAGATACTCCTGACTTAATCCCATTTATTTATCCCCACTGAAACTCGCCTACCCCCTTCAGCTTTGTTTCGCTTAGGGCCAGGACATCCAACTTCTTTTCATTCATAACATCAGTAATCATCTCTTTCTTATCATCCGCACTACATCCACGCACATTCAAACAACCCAGTTTTATAAAGGTTTTCTTCTCTTTTTTAGTAAATGTGTACACGAGAAGGGGTTACTAGCCCATTGCTCCCCGCATTTTAGTCGCCTCATACGACACGCATGGCTTACGGAGGGAAGATTCTTTTCCCCTTCCCCATGGACAATAGAGAAAATAAAAGGAACAAGAGCTATTAAGAAAAAGAAGAAAAACCTAGATGTGCGTATGTATATATATGCATGTGTATGCCAGTGTAGTGTGACCTAAAGTGTAAGTAGAAGTAGCTAGATATACCTGTTATCCAGCGTGTTTATGAGACAGAAAAAAGACACCAGCAATCCTACCATCATGTAAAACAGTTTCAAGTTTCTGTTTCACAGTCACCTGGCAGGACGGTAGTACCTCCCTGGGTGGTTGCTGTCTACCAACCTACTACCTCTCTTATATATATATATATATATATATATATATATATATATCACTGATTTTTTTTTTTTATTAACACATCGGCCGATTCCCACCAAGGCAGGGTGGCCCGAAAAAGAAAAACTTTCATCATCATTCACTCCATCACTGTCTTGCCAGAAGGGTGCTTTACACTACAGTTATAAAACTGCAACATTTACACCCCTCCTTCAGAGTGCCGGCACTGTACTTCCCATCTCCAGAACTCAAGTAATACCAAATAAATATAAACTGACCTATGCTAAACATAAAATTACCTAACAAATTGCTCTTGTAGGTTAGGTTAGATTTCTAAGTTATGTTTGGTTTAAAAATAAATCATGTTTTATCACTGTCAGTGTAAAAATATATATATCAATATATCAATATATATATATATATATATATATATATATATATATATATATATATATATATATATATATATATATATATATATTGTTGTCGTGCCGATTAGGTAAAACTGGCCAATTAGCAAGAACTCATCTAAAATTAAGTCCTTTCTAAAAAATTCTCTTATACATATAAAGATATATTTTTTTCATTTATGTTAATGTAAGAATTTATAATTTTGTACCAAGAGAAACTTTGAAAACCTATCTAACCTTACTACAACAAGCGCAATTTAATTTAGCCTAACCCAACTAAATATATTTTAGATACGTTAACATTAATTTAATAAAAAACAAACACAATGAAACATATTTTTTTCGTTATGTTCAGAATGATTTTGGCGAAATTATTGCATACACATATTTTCACTTGTCTTATATGGCAAGGTGAGCGTTGCTATTTAAGCCAAAATCGCAAGTTTATATATATATAAATTAAGGAGAATAAAAATTTTAAGGACGTTCGACCTATTTGGCAAGTTAGGCTTATTAGGCACGACGTGTATATGAGGGACCTTAGATTGAACTTTGTATAGAAAGAGGTTTGATAATAGGTAATATATATTTGAAGATAAAATATGATAAATAATTATACGAGATATGACTCACTGCATAATGACAAAAGTTTGATCGCTTATATATTGGTAAACTTCAAGATGTGCATGTTTTTCAAAGGGCAACAACTTTATCACACCATTATTAAGTTGTACCTATAGTGAGAGTGTAAGGTAAATGGATACAAGGAGAATGGCAACAGCGAGTAAGAGAGACGAAACTTTATAAACTAAACGAGGCAGTAGCTAGGGTAAGTTATAAACAGCTATTAGTAGAAAGATGGGCTAGTAAGAGTATTGGTAATGAGGTAGAAGAATGTGAAGGATTTAATTAAGAATGTAGTGTTAGAGTGTTCAGCAGAAGTTTGTGGATATAAGAGCGTGGGTGCGGGATGGAAGCAGAGTGACTGGTGGAATGATGTGGTAGAGTGGTAAGAAAGACGAAGTTAGCATATGAGAGGTTCTTACAAAGCAGGGGGAAGTATATGGAGAAAAATCATATTAAGAGAGTGGTGAATGTAAAAATGAGAGAAAATGAGAGAGTGGGTGAGGTGCTTAGACTTGGAGTGGTTGGTGATTTTATTTAAGAAATGTATGAAAGAGTGGAAGGTACCTAAGGACTGGCAGAGAGCATTGGCAGTTCCTTTGTATAAAGGCAAAGGGGACAAAACAAAGAGTAAAAACTATAGGGCAAAAAACGCCTTTTGAGTATACCTGGTAAGGTGTATGGTTGAGTTATTATTAAAAGAGGTAGAATAGAGAACAAGATCGTAGATAAACAAGGAGGCTTTAATATGGGTAGGGGATGTGTAGACCAAGTGCTTTCACTGAAGCAAATACGTGAACAGTATTTAGATAAGGATTAAGAAGTTTTTGTTGCATTAGGAATTTGAAAAATGCACGTGATAGGGTGAATAGGGAAGAAATTTGGCAGATGTTGAAAATGTATGGAATAGGTGGTAGGTTGCTAAAAGCAGTTAAGAGGTATTACGAAAACAGTGAGCCTCAGGTCAGAGTATGTAGGAGAAAAGGATTTTTTTTTTTTCAGTAAAAGTAAGCCTTAGGCAGGGATGCGTGATGTCACCATAGTTATTAAATATATTTATAGATGGGGTTGTAAGAAAAGTGAATGCAAGTGTGTTGGAGAGAGATGTGGGACTGGAAGATAAAGAATTCAACACAAATTGGTATTTGTCACAATTGCTTTTTGCTGATGACACTGTTTTTTGTAAGATTCTGTAGAGAAGTTGCAGAAGTTTGTGGACGAATTTGAAAGGGTATGTAAATGGGAGAAATTAAAAGCAGACATAAGAAAGAGCAAAGTGATGAGAGTAACAATAAAATAAGCTGTGAAAGATTGAATATCAGAATGGAGGGAGGGAGTATGGAGGATGTGATTGTTCAGATATTAGGAAGTGGAATTTTCAGTAAATAAGTCTACGAAAGACGAGGTGAACCATAGGAATGACGATGGGAAAAAGTTGAGTGGTGCAGTGAAAATTCTTTGGAGACAAAGAACGTTATCCATGGAGAAAACAAGGGGATTGTATAAGAGTATTGTGGTGCCAACACTCTTTTATGGGTGTGAAGCATGGGTGGCGAATGTTGCAGCAAGGAGGAGGCTGGAAGCAGTGGATATGTCATGTCTGAGGGCAATGTTTGGTGTGAATATTCTGCAAAAAATTCGTAGCTTGGAGATTAGAAGGAGGTGCAAGATTGCTAAAAGTATTATCCAGAGAGATGAACAGAGGTTGTTAAGGTGGTTTGGACATTTAGAGAGGATTGAACAAAGTAGGATTACTTATAGGGCGTATAAATCTGAAGAGGAAGGAAGGCAATTTAGGAGTCGTCCTAGAAAAGGTTGGAGGGAGGGGGTAAAGGGGGTTTTGTGTGAGAGCGGCTTAGACATCCAACAAGCGTGTGTGAGCGAGTTAGATAGGAGTGAGTAGAGACAAGTGTTTTTTAAGACTTGGAGTGTTAGAAAAGTAACATTTATCAAGGGATCCAGGGAAAATGGTTAGCTATGTGTGTTTGTGTGTGTGTGTGTGTGTGTATGTGTGTGTGTACTCACCTAATTGTGGTTGCATGGGTCGAGACTCAGCTCCTGGCCACGTGTGTGTGTGTGTGTGTGTGTGTGTTAGTGTGTGTGTGTGTATATATGTGTGTGTGTGTACTCACCTAGTTGTTGTGTTGTGGTTGCAGGGGTCGAGTCATAGCTCCTGGCCCCGCCTCTTCACTAGCCGCTACTGGGTCACTCTCCCTGCGCTATGAGCTTTATCATACCTCCTCTTAAAGCTATGTATGGAACCTGCCTCCACTACATCGCTTCCCAAACTATTCCACTTCCCGACCACTATGTGACTGAAGAAATACTTCCTAACATCCCTGTGATTCATCTGAGTCTTCAACTTCCAACTGTGTCCCCTTGTTTTTGTGTCCCATCTGTGTGTGTGTGTGTGTGTGTACTCACCTATTTATACTCACATATTTGTGCTGGCAGGGGTCGAGTTCTAGCTCCTGGCCCCGCCTCTTCACTGATTGCTGCTATGTCCTCTCTCTAGCTGCTCCATGAGCTTTATCAAACCTAGTCTTAAAACTATGTATGGTTCCTGCCTCCACTACGTCACTTTCTAGGCTATTCCACTTCCTGACAACTCTATGACTGAAGAAATACTTCCTAACATCTCTATGACTCATAGGAGTCTTCAACTTCCAATTGTGACCCCTTGTTGCTGTGTCCCCTCTCTGGAACATCTTGTTTCTGTCCACCTTATCTATTCCTCGCAGTATTTTATATGTCGTTATCATGTCTCCCCTAACCCCCCTGTCCTCTATTGTCGTCAGGCCGATTTTCCTTAACCTTTCTTCGTAGGACAATCCCCTTAGCTCTGGGACTAGTCTTGTTGCGAACCTTTGCACTTTCTCTAGTTTCTTGACGTGCTTGACCAGGTGTGGGTTCCAAATTGTTGCTGCATACTCCAGTATGAGCCTGACGTATATGGTGTACAAAGTCTTGAACGATTCCTTAGTGAAGTATTGGAACGCTATTCTTAGGTTTGCCAGCCGCCGGTATGCTGCAGCAGTTATCTGATTAATGTGTGCCTCAGGAGATGTCCTCGGTATTATACTCACCCCAAGATCTTTTTCTTTGAGTGAGGTTTGCAGTCTTTGGCCACCTAGACTATACTCTGTCTGCCGTCTTCTTTGCCCTTCCCCGATCTTCATGACTTTACATTTGGCAGGGTTAAATTCAAGGAGACAGTTACTGGACCAGGCTTGTAGCCGGTCAAGGTCTCTTTGTAGTCCTGCCTGATCCTCGACTGATTTAATTCTTTTAATTAACTTCACATCATCTGCAAACAGGGACACTTCTGAGTCTATCCCTTCCGTTATGTCATTCACATATACTAAAAACAGTATCGGTCCCTGGACTGACCCTTGTGGAACCCCACTCATCGCAGGGGCTCACTCTGACACCTCGTCATGTGTGTGTGTGTGTGTGTGTGTATGTGTGTGTAAAAACAGAGCCAAATTAGATTATGGGAATTAAAATAAAAGAGGGGTACGAGAAGAGGATCATACTAATTTTTGATACAGAGGGAGAGAGAGAGAGAGAGAGAGAGAAAGAGAGAGAGAGAGAGAGAGAGAGAGAGAGAGAGAGAGAGAGAGAGAGAGAGAGAGAGAGAGAGAGAGAGAGATTTTGGGAAGTGTTAAGCTTTTGGTTTGGGAGTTTTAGACCAGTTGCTAAAATAATGACAACTGTTGTAGAGGGCGTAGTAGGTATGTTCGGAGTGTCTAGCGTAAAGAACGGAGAGTTGTTGAATATAGAAAGACTGGAAATAGAGGGAAGGCAGAGAACAGGAGAGTTCCCAGGAGTAGAGAGTTTGGGAGAGAAGAAAGTCCATTTAGCACGTGAGAAGGCAGAGTCTATGAAATGGGAAGAGCAGCCAATACGAGAAAATGAATTACGAAGAGGGGAAATTTCCGATTCAAGAAACTGAGGATCACAAATGTGGAGAGCACGGAGAAAGAGAGAGATAAGAACACGTTTTTTGACACATGAAGCATGAGAAGAAAAGTAGTGAATGTACATGCCGCTGTGCCTAGGCTTGCGGTACACTCCCCCCCTCCTCTCTGCTATGTGCGGGTTATTTGTGTATTGTTCCAGTCATGGTATTGTGGCTTTTTGTTATTCATTGTACACAGTTGTGCTGATGCTAACTGGTCACGGACAATGTCAACAGAATATAACGCAAATCTGAGACAAACTGTTTACTTCCAGAATACGCCGAGTTCTCAGAGCTAGATTACTATCAGGTTCACTCAACATAGTATGTAGACACTAACAAGGAAATTCACAGCCGAAGTCTATACAATCCTTAGACAGTATATTCTACGTACACAGAGAGTTTGTGCACATGTCATAAGCTCAACTCTCAACAAATTCACATACAATGAAAAAATAAAAGTTATCAGTCATGACAGAATAACAGTGTTTTCTGAAAACTCTGAATAAATTCAGAGTGATTGCCACTCAGTCTTGTTAATTATCGTTAAAAGCAACAGCGTTCACAAATATGTGTTGCAGGCATAAGACAAAGCAGAATTTTTAGGCCTAAAATCAACTGAAGTAATTGTAAAATCCGAAAGGACTAATATTCCATTCTAGCAGTGTAACAATGCTCAGTGGGGTCCGACAAAAAAAAAAACTTGTTTTTTTGCGGTACTGTTCATAGGATGAGCATGGGGTGCACAATAAACCTGCCGTTCACTCAGCACAACTAAAATAAATGATGTTAGTTTGATTGTAGACGACGTCAAACTCTGTTGTTCATTCTCGTCCTTTACTCGAAATAATAACCTAGTTCTTTACCTTGCGGCAATGGGTGTTACAGTGCTGTACACTTGTGGTTTTGATTTTGTCTATTATAAAAGGCAACTTGAGTTCTTATAGGCGTATGGGAAGCCTCCTAGCATTTACCTTATGTTTATTTGATCACATTCACTAAAGATGTTGTTGTAGACTCTTGTGTTCGTGGGTCCTGTGAAGGCATCAATGAGCACACACTTTACAAAGGTACAAAGGCTGTTTTAAGAAAAGCTCGAATAATACATTCATGGGCCGCGCTGTGTCATCTGCTGTCCACCAAGTCCTAAGTAGCACATATGTAGTCCTACCTAAGACCCTCAAATCAAATGTTTCTTTAGGCGTTTTACCCCAAGCACAGGCAGCGCTGCATAGTATGGGAGAGACGAGAGCACGACAAAAATTTATCCCGGTCACTAGAGATCATAGGCTAATTCCACCATCGTCATTTCAGAAATCTCATCTAAGCATCACTTCCCTTTTCACTATAGGCTGCTAAGTTTAACTTTAATGAACCTACTTCTAATTTCATCGACTTGGTTGATGCTTGTGTCAGCTGATGCTTGTGTCAGCTGATGCTTGTGTCAGCTGATGCTTGTGTCAGCTGATGCTTGTGTCAGCTGATGCTTGTGTCAGCTGATGCTTGTGTCAGCTGCTGCTTGTGTCAGCTGATGCTTGTGTCAGCTGATGCTTGTGTCAGCTGCTGCTTGTGTCAGCTGCTGCTTGTGTCAGCTGATGCTTGTGTCAGCTGATGCTTGTGTCAGCTGATGCTTGTGTCAGCTTCAGTCATTCCATCATCGACACGAACTACAACAATATTAGATGAAGATCAATATTAACAATGTCACTACAGTAAAGACAGCGACCTCTTTACAATGCAAATTAAACACAGATATTGATGTGTTTACTACTTAAACCATCCGATACATCACAATAATCTCCACACCCTAGTGTGGGAGTTCTTGTGATGTATCGACCCCTAGGATGTCCTACACAGGACTCATAGGGTCCTATGTAGGAAAATCTAGGGATATCCTCAGTGGATATGCTCTCGATTACATTGGAGTAACTATTAAGAACCTTCCTATATGCCCACAAAATAAACCTCAACAACGGATGTGCACAACATTGCAACAATCACTCCCACTGTCTAGAACTGAACTGAGCCACATTACTAGTTCATGAAAAGAACAAGAATTAACGTAGGTGTTTAAAGTCATCGAAACATCTATAATCAAACTAACAAAAAAAAAAAAATATATGCTGTATTTACATTGGCGACTCCCATAGCACACATCATCGTGGAACACAGAAAACCTTCTAGTGTTGCAGTAGGTCACTTGCAGTGTTTTGCAACTGCTCAGTTTATTTTCAGCTGATCAGTTACTACGGATACCTTACACACTTATATTCGCTTTATTTTTTTGAAATGTGTTGACTAATTGTTACAGCTCTCTCAGGGGTGAACCCACTGTGCTTTTTTACATGTCGTTGTTACGTCCCCCACCAGTCTCCCCACCAGTCTCCCCACCAGTCTTCCCACCAGTCTCCCCACCAGTCTCCCCACCAGTCTTCCCAACAGTCTCCCCACCAGTCTTCCCACCAGTCTCCCCACCAGTCTTCTCACCAGTCTCCCCACCAGTCTCCCCACCAGTCTTCCCACCAGTCTCCCCACCAGTCTTCTCACCAGTCTCCCCACCAGTCTCCCCACCAGTCTTCCCACCAGTCTTCCCACCAGTCTCCCCACCAGTCTCTCCAACAGTCTTCCCACCAGTCTCCCCACAAGTCTTCCCACCAGTCTCCCCACCAGTCATCCCTGTGGCAGTCTGCCAAAGTAGCCACACTATCAATTGCTATACAGTCGTTGCATCCGGCTGTGTTTTCTTTGAAAAAAACATAATCCAATTATTTTCAGTAATAACTGCACACAAAATAATGCACAACTAACAATAATATTCATAGATATGTTACAACCCTCGCAGAAGAATTTAGTTAACGCTTTAAAATTACACCAGAAAATTTGACTAAGGTGCAAAAGTTACGAAGATTGAATTACGCAAGAAGAGGAGGTACCTCGTTACTACAGTATATTCTTAATTAAAAATTAACAAGACAGCATTAGTTTCCTTACGACGATAAACAGCGATAATGGCGATTAGAATATTTTATCAGTGTTCTAAGGCAACATAGCTTGCAAAATATGTTTTGGAGGACTGTAGCATGAGGTAAGATAATGTGGAAGTGACAAAGGAACGTGCTACGGCGATACCAGTAACTTAATTCCCTGACCTATGTACGCACAGTAATGCCAGCAAATATTCAGGAACAGTGGTCATAACAGAGGAGTCCTGGTCACAACTGGCTATCAGGTACAAATAACAATATTATTAGTACTTTCACATCTATTGTTTTGGTCTCTTAATGATACGAGTACATGGAAGTAACTTTATCTATAACAAGTCTCAGTTACTGTAATATGCATGAAAATTAATTACTTAACAACATGTATATGAAACTTAGAAATAACTACACACACAACACGCACATATAAAAAGAGAGGAGCTTACGACGACGTTTCGGTCCGACTTGGACCATTTACAAAGTCACACTGACACACAGGACAGGTGTCAGTCATATTCTAGGAAAGGAGCGACTTTCACAGTCGCCGTCTGGTTGAATCTTTCCTTATACACAACTTTCCCTGTATGAATCTTAGCCCTGGCTTTGTCTCTGTTGATGCTTTCCTCTCCCATTACATTATTAAATGCTCCAAACTTCAGAACACCCGTGACTTAACCTGATTCCTTCCCCTTTTATCTCTTCCCCCTTCTCCTCTTTCTCCTCTGTTTTTTTTTATTTCTTTTATTTTGCCTTGTATTTGTCCTTCTTTATATTATTTGCCTTTCCCCCCCCTCTGTGTTCTTGTCCTAACCCATGCGGGCCGCCAGCTTCATTGCAGTGCTCATTTCCTAGAATATGACTGACTCCACTACTACTACTACCACTTCCACTACTACCTTCATTATTACCTCACTTTCTTGTGCCCTCCCCTGTCTGCCTGCCTATAAATACCCCTTCCACCTGTCCTGTGTGTCAGTGTGACTTTGTAAATGGTCCAAGTCGGACCGAAACGTCGTCGTAAGCTCCTCTCTTTTTATATGTGCAGGTTGTGAGTGTATTGTTCCAGTCACGGTATTGTGCCTTTTTTTGTTATTTAGAAATAACTAAATTATTAAACACAACTCTCAGAATTATTCGAGTAATTAAGACTCGAGCTTTACACAAAACATCGGCCATTACATTCAAACTTTTTCATTAAGAAGTTTCGTAATAAATTGTAATATGAGTGCTAGAAGTTTATGAATAAATATTCACATTTAATAAAGAAATACTGAACTCCAAAGCTGTAGTAAGCTTGTGTTTTTGTACACACAAAAGTGAAGGGAAATTTGCTATTTGCTGGTACCAACCACAAGGGAACATTCTTCTTCATTGAAAAGAATTAGCGACCAGCTGACATGTACAGCAGATCTTCACATGCAATACGAAAATTTTGTATGTGTGACTGATGAAATATCTAACAGTTTTAAGTAGTATCTTCTTGATATCTAAATATCCTTCCTGCAAAATGGATTTAATGCAGATAAATTTTGTGTTGTTATGGTCTCGGAATAACGACTATCATACCTCTAGCTAAGTGAATTTCAGTTTTTGTTTACAACTCTCTTTCGGGTGACACTTGTCAAAGGGATGGGTGTCATGTGCAGTTTTACATTTTTATGTATTTCTAATGGAGCAAAAAATTCCAAAATAGACAGGTAATGTGCAACAGTACCTAGCACCAATCCCAAGCTTCATGTTTCATTGGTAACAAAAGAGTTAAAAATTTGCTTTTGATACAAAAAGGTCCTATCAAAATATTACACTAAATAACTGACAAACGATAATAATAATTACTACTACTAATAATGAAATTATTATTTATTTTTATTTATATTATACTTCTACTTATTTAAATATTTTATAATAATTAGTATTTAATTTATTATTATTATTATTATTATTATTATTATTATTATTATTATTGATGAATGGTTCAGAGAACCGACAAGTTATAAATTAGACACATATGCAACATTTGGGTATCTTTATTGAGGAAACGTTTCGCCACACAGTGGCTTCATCAGTCCAATACAAAGTAGAAAGGTGTAAGGAGAGTAGGAGTTTTGAGGTAATCAGTCCCTCGGCCTGGAGTCGATGTGTTCAGTCCATCAATCTTGTAGAAATGACAGCATATGTCCGTAGAGGTGGCTTATATACTGTAGTTAGGTGAGGTGAAGCAGCAGGAGGCGGGGTCATAGTGGTACCATCCACTAGTCTAAGTAGATCTTCGTCCAAAGGTTGGACAAGTGTTGAAGAATTCGTTTGTATTAAGATCCCAAGATGTTGCTGTGTCAGACAGGGTATAGATGAATGGTTCAGAGAACCGACAAGTTATAAATTAGACACATATGCAACATTTGGGTATCTTTATTGAGGAAACGTTTCGCCACACAGTGGCTTCATCAGTCCAATACAAAGTAGAAAGGTGTAAGGAGAGTAGGAGTTTTGAGGTAATCAGTCCCTCGGCCTGGAGTCGATGTGTTCAGTCCATCAATCTTGTAGAAATGACAGCATATGTCCGTAGAGGTGGCTTATATACTGTAGTTAGGTGAGGTGAAGCAGCAGGAGGCGGGGTCATAGTGGTACCATCCACTAGTCTACTCTCCTTACACCTTTCTACTTTGTATTGGACTGATGAAGCCACTGTGTGGCGAAACGTTTCCTCAATAAAGATACCCAAATGTTGCATATGTGTCTAATTTATAACTTGTCGGTTCTCTGAACCATTCATCTATACCCTGTCTGACACAGCAACATCTTGGGATCTTAATACAAACGAATTCTTCAACACTTGTCCAACCTTTGGACGAAGATCTACTTAGACTAGTGGATGGTACCACTATGACCCCGCCTCCTGCTGCTTCACCTCACCTAACTACAGTATATAAGCCACCTCTACGGACATATGCTGTCATTTCTACAAGATTGATGGACTGAACACATCGACTCCAGGCCGAGGGACTGATTACCTCAAAACTCCTACTCTCCTTACACCTTTCTACTTTGTATTGACTGATGAAGCCACTGTGTGGCGAAACGTTTCCTCAATAAAGATACCCAAATGTTGCATATGTGTCTAATTTATAACTTGTCGGTTCTCTGAACCATTCATCTATACCCTGTCTGACACAGCAACATCTTGGGATCTTAATACAAACGAATTCTTCAACACTTGTCCAACCTTTGGACGAAGATCTACTTAGACTAGTGGATGGTACCACTATGACCCCGCCTCCTGCTGCTTCACCTCACCTAACTACAGTATATAAGCCACCTCTACGGACATATGCTGTCATTTCTACAAAATTGATGGACTGAACACATCGACTCCAGGCCGAGGGACTGATTACCTCAAAACTCCTACTCTCCTTACACCTTTCTACTTTGTATTGGACTGATGAAGCCACTGTGTGGCGAAACGTTTCCTCAATAAAGATACCCAAATGTTGCATATGTGTCTAATTTATTATTATTATTATTATTATTATTATTATTATTATCGATAACGTTATATAATAATGTTCCTCAGATTTTATTTAGTGTTTCAACGGTCAATCTTAACAAGGTCTCACGATAATATGTAGCTATATTAGATGCATTTGGGTCATTGAACAATCCGAGAAAATTAACCCTGTTTTGCATAACCCCAGCCCATAAAAGGCAGGTCCTTCACAATCCATCCCACTAACAGAATATTTGCTCTATGTAAGAGCATGAGAAAAGAATAAGGAATAGTGTAGACTGCAGCAAACGTTTTCAATGCCGTTAAATATTAGAATTGAAGATCTGATGCAAATCAGAAAAGGTTTTCACTAGTTATTACATAGACACTTCTTTTCCCCAAAAATAATTCCAAAACTCCACTAAGGAAACCAGCTTTGATGGCAAGCTGGAAACAATATTCGTAAAATATACCAGATAAATAAGTTTGAAGCATTATGCCATAAACTGACGACGAATCTGAATTTGCAACTTACATAACAGGGTCAGTCCATTGCTTCTTAAATTATAGACAAAGACGACGATATCAGTATAGTGAATCATTTTCTTAACAAGAGGGAGATGTATTTTAATCTTACTAAGACTTCCATCACACCCCGTGATCAGGTTAGCAACAATTTTATCATGCATATTAAGGTCCAGATCTTATCTCGGTGACCCACGTTGCTATAGCTGTATGAGTTGATTTAGTTGCATATACCAGGGAATCTAGCCCAGCCATGTCATTTACCTTTGTCACGTCAGCAGTATATAAACTTTCGAAAGTGAAGGGATAAGGTCAATTCTCGATGGTGGGAAAATATTTGGACGCTCAAACTAAGAGCAATATGACTCCTATGGAGAAACTGCTCAGCATAAATATGACGAATAGTTTCATCTTAGTAAGATTTGATGTTACTGCGTTGTTCACCCAGGTCCCTGTCACTGACTAATTAGACTGACTAATTAGTGTTCTTCAAAGAAGAGTTGGATAGGTTTTCGTACCTTTTCCTAGGAACATTACCTGAGTGTAAGTTTGTCTTTGAAGGTAAGTACACTGCACAAAAACAAGGCATGGCCTTCATTTGCTGGTTCCATGCAGCCTATATATGAAATTCATGTTTGAACCTCTTAAGTAAATTTTGGTTAGTTCTCCAAAATGATTTAGATACGCTGATGTTGTCCTTTTCCTGTGGATGAATTACCAGAGCCTTAACAATGTACTAATATATGATCATATATTTAATAATATTACAATTCTAAAGCGAAGGTTAATAGGAGTGTATTTCTTACAATGATCTTGAGAGCGTATATATTCGAAGTCCAGAGTTCCTGGTTGAAGAAAAAGAGACGGGGCGGGGACATTCACCCTCGGAATCCCTCCAAGTAGATTCCAGGTATCCTATATAAATACTCTGCCTGAAAATAGTGCTGGTGTTTTCCTATGTGTGAGAATGTAGCCATTTTTCAAAGGGTCTTGAAAAGACTTAATATATTTAGTACATACTACATGATACTAAATTTGTGTCTTTATCAAATGTTTCGGTATTTTATAACATTTCTGTTTACTATAGAGAAACTATGCGTTCAGGGAAGCACACCAGCAATAAAAGTATGAAGCCAATCCAAATAGGCATTCTCTAGTTATTGCAAATGATTCCGACGATTTCAGTTTTTTTTTAACAGTGTATATATACTGGCAAATTTGCACCTTCATAAACGAAACTCGTTATCTACTGTCCTATACAGAAACTGCATCAGTCTTAAGGAGTAAAGTCGTTAAGAGGAATACTGAACAACATTTAAAGTGATCTAACTGAGAAAAAGTCCACATTATTTTACTAATAAAAAATAGTAAATGTGTACCTGCTCAATCCAGGTTTCCTCTTTGCCGTCATTGAACCAGGTTCCACATTTTTAGAATATTTGAAGCCACAGACAAGAAGCTGTTGAAAGTTATCTAACCCATTCCAGAAGTTTGGAATGAGTTAATAACCTTGATGATAAGGCACCAGAACGTGCCAATAGTAGGAAGAACCATATACAAGTTACCACACTCAGGTGTTGACAATTTGATGTTGATCTGATGTGGCCTTCTCATTTTACGAGTGAAATAAAAAAAAAAATTGTGGAGGAAGAAGAAAAATAGAAATATATAGGAAAATGAGGCTACCAAAAAAAGTCACACCTTCTGGGATTTCTAATAACTAGAAAAGAAGTATAGATATTTATATTATAAGCAATTAAATCAGTTGGTCCAAATTACATATAATACTGAACTGTAAGGAAGTGCTGGAGAACTCACTTATACCTATCCACTATATTTAAGATTTTATTGTAAGGCAATTTAATTAACTGATAATTAGAATTTTATAAACATTATGCAAATATCTAAAATTAAAATCAAATAACTTAGACACCTGTGCATCATTTCGATATCTTTATTCTGAAAACGTTGCGTCAGCCAGTGGTTTCTTCAGTCCAGTAGAGAGAACGATGGAAGCTGAGGAGGAGTTTGAGGCAGTCAGTCCCTCAGACTCAGGCCGATGTGTTCACTTCATCAGTCTTGATAAAAATCGGTTTTCTAAACCATTTATACAAATAAAATTAAAAAATACAACATTTAAAATGGTTGAGTTTAATGTGAAAGATTTCTTGATAAACCATCTAAAATAGTGTTAGATAAATGAACTTTGCGTATGGTGCTCTATCATACTTATAGGTGACGCTCTACCCTGCTTACTAGTGACGCTCTACCCTGCTTACTAGTAACGCTCTACCCTGATTACTAGTAACGCTCTACCCTGCTTACTAGTGACGCTCTACCCTACTTACTAGTGACGCTCTACCCTGCTTACTAGTAACGCTCTACCCTGATTACTAGTAACGCTCTACCCTGCTTACTAGTAACGCTCTACCCTGCTTACTAGTAACGCTCTACCCTGATTACTAGTAACGCTCTACCCTGATTACTAGTGACGCTCTACCCTACTTACTAGTGACGCTCTACCCTGCTTACTAGTGACGCTCTACCCTGCTTACTAGTAACGCTCTACCCCTAGCTCTACCTAAGTAAAGCTCTACCCTGCTTACTAGTAACGCTCTACCCTGATTACTAGTGACGCTCTACCCTACTTACTAGTAACGCTCTACCCTGCTTACTAGTGACGCTCTACCCTACTTACTAGTGACGCTCTACCCTGCTTACTAGTAACGCTCTACCCTGCTTACTAGTGACGCTCTACCCTGCTTACTAGTGACGTTCTACCCTGCTTGGTAGTGACGTTCACTATTTGTCGGTGATGTTCTTCCCTACTAACTAGTGACGTTCTTTCTTACTTGCTAGAGACGTTCTTCCCTATTTGAAAGGGACGTTTTTGTCTACTTGCTAGTAACGTTCTACCCTACCTGCTAGTAACGTTCTACCCTACCTGCTAGTTACGTTCTACACAACTTACTAGTGACGTTCTACAAAACTTTGTGTCGACCTTCTGTCATCCTTAGTGGTGACAATTCATACTTAAACATACGAGAGAATGAAATGATAATTAAGGTAAAACTTAAAAATGAAGAGAGAAATAAAAAAGAAAAACAACAACTTAATATTGAATGTAAATGTTAGGAGCAGAATGTAGACGGCGCAGAAATAATAATGAGCGCAGGTGCGCCCGAGGAAGAGTGGGTGCACAGCAGTAGATGACCAGGTATCCCTGGGTTAACCCTGGGGGCAATATACCCTGGGTATGTTACTATACTACACTATTTTTGTTCTTTTCCCGTTCTCTCTCTCTCTTCTTCCTCTCTCTCACCCTCTTCTCCCTTGCCTTTCTCCTGCCTGTCTTTTTCCTCTGTTGCATGCAAAGAGTATGTAACCTTTATTCGGAGCATGTTAAACACACCCACATAGGCTCCCCTCCAGCCAGCGAACCATCGTTAAGGGTTTGGTGATGGGGCCCCATCATCAAATCAACGACTCGGTTCAGCCAATTAAAATGGGAGTTTAACAATGACAAAGGTGACGTGGTTACCACTCGTGGTTTGTCATTGGAATTCCTGCATAGAGCTGGTTGTGGAAAGTTGTCTGTCTTTTGGCTGCTGCTTAGCCTAGACAACTGTGGCGTGCACTAAACACTACACCTTTGTATATAGTGTACATATGTGTAAATAGCACTTTGTTATACTTGGTGAAGGAAAAGACAAAAGTCTTATATAATCACAATTACTTGGTGAAGGAAAAGATAAAAGTTTGGAATTAATCTAGCTGATTTTTGAAGGAAATACAATTTCAATATATCTTCTACTGTGTTTCTTTGCTCCAAGCTCCCTTTTACACTCAGGTTAACAGGCCATTGAACCTGAGGTTGTAATATCCTCATTCTCCATGTCTTTCTCTTCCTCCTTCTCCCCGTTTACTCTTTATCTTACATGTCTTTCTTTTTACTTTCCCTTTCTTTATCTTCCTTCTGCCTGTCTATTTCTTTCTCTTCCCCATCATTCTCTCGTTTTCCTTATTTTTTTTCTTCCTATTTCCTCATCGCAGCCCTTCGCTTCATCCTCCCTGTCTAAATCTTTCTCCTCCATGTTTCAGTTTTCATCTTCAGAATCTTTCCGTTCCTCCTCCCTTTCTTTTTCTTCCTCCCTCTCCTCTGCTATTTATCTTTCTTCTCCCTGTTCTCTCATCCTCTATCTTCATTACACTTCCCTATCCAGCCCTTCCTCCTCCCTGTCGTTATGTTTCTCATTCTTACCTTAATCATATTTTCCTACTGATCTCATTAGTTCTCCTTACTCTTGTACGTTTCTTCCAAACTGTATATTATTCCAAGTTCTTATCTAATTATTTTTTTCTTTTAACTTTCTCTTTCTCAATACTTTCGTCTTTTTTTCCCTCGTGTTTGTTGTCATCATGATATTCGGACATTTCCATTCCCTCGTTTTCCACGTTTGTTTTTCATAGATAGGTCAGGAAAAGCTTTATTTTATACCCACACTGATATCCCATCCAAAATAACATCAAAAATGGTTTTAGAATTCTGACGTTGCAACTTCAAATTTTATTACCTTCACTTCAGGCAATATTACAACATAATATGCCATAATATAACATAATACTTAAAAATACGCATGTTTATATTATCTTGAAGCTGTCACAAAACATTTCTGAAGATACTGATTGAAATAAATATGACTACGTAAAAGATAACAATACATGGGACTATGTAGTGGCTAACTTAACAATATATGGGACTATGTAGTAGCTAACTTAATACATGGGGCTATGTAGTAGCTAACTTAACAATACATGGATCTATGTAGTAGCTAACTCAACAATACATAGGACTATGTAGTAGCTAACTCAACAGTACATGGGACTATGTAGTAGGTAACTCAACAATACATGGGACTATGTAGTAGCTAACTCAACAATACATAGGACTATGTAGTAGCTAACTCAACAGTACATAGGACTATGTAGTAGCTAACTCAACAGTACATGGGACTATGTAGTAGCTAACTCAACAGTACATGAGACTATGTAGTAGCTAACTCAACAATACATGGGACTATGTAGTAGGTAACTCAACAATACATGGGACTATGTAGTAGGTAACTCAACAGTACATGGGGCTATGTAGTAGGTAACTCAACAATACATGGGACTATGTAGTAGGTAACTCAACAGTACATGGGGCTATGTAGTAGGTAACTCAACAATACATGGGACTATGTAGTAGGTAACTCAACAGTACATGGGACTATGTAGTAGGTAACTCAACAGTACATGGGACTATGTAGTAGGTAACTCAACAGTACATGGGACTATGTAGTAGGTAACTCAACAATACATGGGACTATGTAGTAGGTAACTCAACAGTACATGGGACTATGTAGTAGCTAACTCAACAGTACATGGGACTATGTAGTAGGTAACTCAACAATACATAGGACTATGTAGTAGTTAACTCAACAGTACATGAGACTATGTAGTAGCTAACTCAACAATACATGGGACTATGTAGAAGCTAACTTCTCAATACATGGGATTATGTGGTAGCTAACTTAACAATACATAGGACTATGCAGTAACTACCTCAGCAATACATGGGACTGTGCAGGACCTAACTCAAAAATACATGGGACTGTACTCACCTAGTTGTACTTACCCAATTGTAGTTCAAGGGGTCGATTAATAACTCTTGGCCCCTCCTCTTCACTGGACGCCACTAGGTCACTCTTCCTGCTCCTTGTGATTAATCATACCTCTTCCTAAAGCTGCATGTGGATCCTGCCTCCACTATATCACTTCCCAGACAATACCACTTCCTGACAACTCTGTGACTGAATAAATACTTCCTAACATCCCTGTGATTCATCTGAGTCTTCAACTTCCAACTGTGACCCCTTGTTGCTGTGTCCCATCTCTGGAACATCATGTATCTGTCCAACTTGTCGATTCCTATCAGTATTTTATATGTCGTAATCATATCTTCCCTATCTCTCCTGGCC
Source organism: Cherax destructor (assembly GCA_009830355.1). Lineage (NCBI taxonomy): Eukaryota > Metazoa > Arthropoda > Malacostraca > Decapoda > Parastacidae > Cherax > Cherax destructor. The sequence continues at coordinate 26,867 of WNWK01004652.1, read as the reverse complement.
TCCAGTGTCGTCAGGTTGATTTTCCTTAACCTCTCCTCGTAGGGCATGCCCCTTAGCTTCGGGACTAGTCTTGTTGCAAACCTTTGCACTTTCTCTAATTTCCTTACGTGCTGGGCTAGGTGTGGGTTCCAAGCTGGTGCGGCATACTCCAATATAGTTCTTAGGTTTGCTAGGCGCCCGTGTGCTGCAGCAGTTATATGGTTGATGTGCGCCTCAGGAGATGTGCCCGGTGTTATACTCACCCCAAGGTCTTTTTCCTTGATTGAGGTTTGTAGTCTCTGGCCCCCTAGACTGAACTCCATCTGCGGTCTTCTTTACCCTTCCCCAATCTTAATGACTTTGCACTTGGTGGGGTTAAACCCCAGAAGACAGTTGCTGAACCAGGCCTTCAGCCTGTCCAGAGCCCTTTGTAGTTCAGCCTCGTCCCCGTCCGATAGAATTCTTCCCATCAATATCACATCATCTGCAAACAGGGTCATTTCTGAGTCTATTAGTTCCGTCATTTCATCACAAATACCAGAAACAGCACTGGTCCTAGGACTGATCCCTGATGAACCTCGCTCGTCAAAGGTTCCCACTCAGACACCTCGTCATGTACCATAGGTATTCCCTGATCCATTGCAGTGCCTTCCCTGTTATCCCTGCCTGGTCCTTCAGATTTTGCGCTAATCTCTTGTGTGGATCTGTGTCAAACGCCTTCTTACAGTCCAAGAGAATGCAATCTACTTACCCCTCTATCTTGTCTTACTGCTGTCACCCTGTCATAGAACTCCCGTAGGTTTGTGACACAGGATTTCCCGTCCCTGAAACCGTGCTGGCTGTTGTTGATAAGCACACTCCTTTTAGGTGCTCCACCACTTTTCTCTTTATAATCTTCTCTATGACTTTGTATACTCTACGTGTCAGTGACACTGGTCTGTAGTTTAATGCTTTTTGACTGTCTCCTTTTTTTTAAAAATTGGGAGTACATCTGCTGTCTTCCATACCTCAGGTAGCCGCCCTGTTTCGATAGATGTGTTGAAGATTGTTGTTAGTGGTACACTAACCCTCTTTCAAGACCCATGGAGAGATGTTATTCGGCCCCATCGCCTTTGAGGTACCTAGCTCGCTTAGCAGCCACTTCACTTCTTCCTCGGTTGTATGTGTTGTGTCCAACACTCAACCCCATGCAGTAAATTTTTCATGCCTGTGTAGTCCTCTATCTTGTTGTTTCTCTTCATTCGGCCTGTCCTTCCTGCTTCCCTCTCGACTTGTAACTTTACTATGTATTCGATGCTCAGAACCACGTGGTCACTGCCCCCGAGGGGTCTTTCATATGTGATGTCCTCAATTTCTGCTCTATTCAAGGTGAATACTAGGTCCAGTCATGCTGGTTCATCCTTTCCTCTCTCTCTGGTAGTGTCCCTCACGTGTTGGCACATGAGGTTTTCCAGTACCACCTCCATCATCTTAGCTCTCCACGTTTCTGGGCCCCCATTTGGCTCCAGGTTCTCCAAGTCGATTTCCTTGTGATTGAAGTCCTGCTCGCTTGAGTCTTTCTGGCCACTTCAGCCAGTGTGTCAACTATTACTCTCATCATATTCTTGCCTTGGTCTTCTGCTGTTCTGTGGTGGTTTATACATCACAGCAATTACCACCTTGGAGCCTCCAGACTGAAGTGTTCCTATTATGTAGTCTCTTGCTTCTCCCCTCTCCGCTCATCAAAATCCCATTGGTACCTGCTTCAAATGCCATGTCTTCTTTAGGCAACAGCCCTGTAACTAGCTTCAGCCTATGTTTTTCATATTCTTGGGCCCGTATCCTGGCTTCTGCAGGTTCGGCCTGCGACTCTCATTTATTCTTCTCTCCCTCCATCCTCTTCTCCATTTTCGCAAAAGTCTCTCCTAATTTGCCCTCCCACTCTTTTTCCATCCTTTTACATTGTTCTTTCATCCATTCTTCCTTACCAGGACCATCTTCCTCTGATCCACCTTAGCCTTCAACTTTCCCTCTGAGCCACTGTGTAGTACTTAGTGTGCAAGTAACAGTAGTAAATTTTGTGATTATCTGATAATTTACCTTAGTCTCCGGCTTAATGTAGTTTTTGTTCTTTTTCTTTTCATAAGAGTTTGCTACCGATTTCTAGCAACGATCCAGCTATGGTGTCACCCTGTGACTCGTCAGTGCTACAGCACATGTTATGTAAGGCTGTTCCGGCAAGAATGCTCTGTGAGTGAATATGGTTTCGTCAAATTCTTCACTTCAGTTCATGGGTACTGCTGAAATTCATGATGGATGATACACATCGGAAGCGTGCAAATATTGTTGCTCTTAGAAAACATTTTAATTTGAGTATCAGACATCAGACAGTTCGGATTCTGTAGAAAGTTGACAACACTGGTGATTGTGGACTGCTGCGTCGAAGATGTGGAAGAAAACTCAAGACAACACCTCATGATGACAAGGTTATCAAAAGAAATAGTGTGAAGGATTCCAAGAAAACCAGCAAAGATCTACAGAGAGATTTTGCTTCAGCTGGCGCAAATAGTGATTCTTCATTTGTTCGACGATGGCTCCTTGAAGTTAGCAGAACAGCCTGAAAATCAGTAAATAAAAAAAATATTGACTTCTATTGCGGTGGGTACTCGATCATAAAGGATGGACGACAGATGAATGGAGTTGTTTTATTTTCAGCTGTGTTGCATTTTGAAGTACATTGGTACACACAACTTTTAGTGAGATGGATCAAAAGTGAACCTCTTCGGAATGGACACATTCAACAAGCACAAACGCCCATGTAAGACGATGTTTTGGGATAGTTTTACTGCTGGGCGGTTTGTTATTGTTGAGGGAACGATAAATTGTGATAAATACAACCAAACCTGGCAACCCATTTGCTTACCATTGTGGATAGAGACTTTCCTGATGGAGAAGGCATTTTCCAGCAGGATCTTGCTCCATACCTCACTTCCAGAAAAAGGCTGACATTCTTCGGAAAGATTGGGCTAGGCGTTCTAAACTGACCTGGGAACTCTTGTTACCTCAACCCAATTGAGAATCTATGGGCAATAATTAAACGCAGGATCAATAAACAGGACTCTTCAATTGTGGAGAAGCTAATTGTTCCTGTTATTAAATAGAAGTTGGTACCACGATGAAGAACTTGCCAAAATCTGTTCGACATTGGTCGATTCTATGCCGAAGCGTGTACCGAGTTATAGAAGTAAAGGGTAGTCATATCTCATACTAAATCAATTATCTGTTATGTAATTCCTGAGAATTTTAAAAAATAAACATTTTTTTTTTTCAAATAAATGTCTTATTTCATCACATTACTGTTGTAGCTAACTCAAGAATACGAGGGACTACGCAATAGCTAACTCAGTAACACGAGGAACTATGGACGAGGGACTATACAGTACGCAATTAAAGAATACATTAAGCTATGCAGCAGCTAACCCAACAATGCATGGGACTATGCAGTAGACAACTCAACAATACATGGAAGTGTGCAGTAGCTAACTCAACTATACATGGGACTATGCAGTAGCTAACTCAACTATAGTACATGGGCCTATGCAGTAGCTAACTCAAAAATACATGGGGCTATGCAGGAGCTAACTCAACTATACATGGGCCTATGCAGTAGCTAAATCAAATATGCATGGGACTATGCAGTAGCTAACTCAACTATACATGGGACTATGCAGTAGCTAACTCAACAATACATGGGACTATGCAGTAGCTAACTCAACAATACATGGGACTATGCAGTAGTTAACTCAAATATACATGGGACTATACAGAAGCTAACTCAACAATACATGGGACTATGCAGTAGCTAACTCAATTATACATGGGACTATGCAGAAGCTAACTCAACTATACATAGGACTATGCAGTAGCTAGCTCAAATATACATGGGACTATACAGTAGCTAACTCAACTATACATGGGACTATGCAGTAGGTAACTCAATAATACATGAGACTATGCAGTAGTAACTCAATTCGAATCACCATATAACTGACATGACATGAGACTATGCAGTAGGTAACTCAATAATACATGAGACTATGCAGTAGGTAACTAAATAATAAATACAACAGAGAACTATTGAGACATGCAGTAGGAACTCAAACATGAGATATGGCATATTTCAGAGACTATGCAGTAGGTAACTCAATAATGAGACTGGTAGGTAACTCATAATCATGAGACTATGCAGTAGTAACTCAATAATACATGAGACTATGCAGTAGGTAACTCAATAATACATGAGGAACTATGTATACATGACTAGGTAACTCAATAATACATGAACTATGCAGTGGTAACTCATAATACATGAGACTATGCAGTAGGTAACTCAATAATACATGAGACTATGCAGTAGTAACTCATAATACATGAGACTATGCAGTAGGTAACTCAATAATACATGAGACTATGCATAGGTAACTCAATAAACATGAACTATGACAGTAGGTAAGTCAATATCATGAGACTATGCAGTAGGTAACTCAATAATACATGAACTATGCAGTAGGTAACTCAATAATACATGACACTATACAGTAGGTAACTCAATAATACATGAGACTATGCAGTAGGTAACTCAATAATACATGAGACTATGCAGAGGTAACTCAATAATACATGAACTATGCAGTAGGTAACTCAATAATACATGAGACTATGCAGAGGTAATCAATAATACATGAGACTATGCAGTAGGTAACTCAATAATACATGAGACTATGCAGTAGGTAACTCAATAATACATGAACTATGCAGTAGTAATCAATAATACATGAGACTATGCAGTAGGTAACTCAATAATACATGAGCTATGCAGTAGGTAACTCATACAAATAATAGTCATGAGACTATGCAGTAGTAATCAATAATACATGGACTATGCAGTAGGTAACTCAATAATACATGAGACTATGCAGTAGTAACTCAATAATACATGAGACTATGCAGTAGAGTAACTCAATAATACATGAGAACTATGCAGTAGGTAACTCAAAATACATGAGACTATGCAGTAGGTAACTCAATAATACATGGAACTATACAGTAGGACTAACTCAACTAATACATGAGACTATGCAGTAGGTAACTCAATAATACATAGGACTATGCAGTAGGTAACTCAATAATACATGAGACTATGCAGTAGGTAACTCAATAATACATGAGACTATGCAGTAGGTAACTCAATAATACATGAGACTATGCAGTAGGTAACTCAATAATACATGAGACTATGCAGTAGGTAACTCAATAATACATGAGACTATGCAGTAGGTAACTCAATAATACATGAGACTATGCAGTAGTAATCAATAATACATGGACTATCAGTAGTAACTCAATAATACATGAGACTATGCAGTAGGTAACTCAATAATACATGAGACTATGCAGTAGGTAACTCAATAATACATGAGACTATGCAGTAGGTAACTCAATAATACATGGACTATGCAGTAGGTAACTCAAAATACATGAGACTATGCAGTAGTAACTCAATAATACATGAGCCTATGCAGTAGGTAACTCAATAATACATGAGACTATGCAGTAGATAACTCAATAATACATGAGACTATGCAGTAGGTAACTCAATAATACATGGGACTATGCAGTAGATAACTCAATAATACATGAGACTATGCAGTAGGTAACTCAATAATACATGAGACTATGCAGTAGGTAACTCAATAATACATGAGACTATGCAGTAGGTAACTCAATAATACATGAGACTATGCAGTAGGTAATCAATAATACATGAGACTATGCAGTAGGTAACTCAATAATACATGAGACTATGCAGTAGGTAACTCAATAATACATGAGACTATGCAGTAGGTAACTCAATAATACATGAGACTATGCAGAAGGTAACTCAATAATACATGAGACTATGCAGTAGGTAACTCAATAATACATGAGACTATGCAGTAGGTAACTCAATAATACATGAGACTATGCAGTAGGTAACTCAATAATACATGAGACTATGCAGTAGGTAACTCAATAATACATGAGACTATGCAGTAGGTAATCAATAATACATGGACTATGCAGTAGGTAACTCAATAATACATGAGACTATGCAGTAGGTAACTCAATAATACATGAGACTATGCAGTAGGTAACTCAATAATACATGAGACTATGCAGTAGATAACTCAATAATACATGAGACTATGCAGTAGGTAAGTCAATAATACATGAGACTATGCAGTAGGTAACTCAATAATACATGAGACTATGCAGTAGGTAACTCAATAATACATGAGACTATGCAGTAGGTAACTCAATAATACATGAGACTATGCAGTAGGTAACTCAATAATACATGAGACTATGCAGTAGGTAATCAATAATACATGAGACTATGCAGTAAGGTAACTCAATAATACATGAGACTATGCAGTAGGTAACTCAATAATACATGAACTATGCAGTAGGTAACTCAATAATACATGAGACTATCAGATAGGTAACTCAATAATACATGAGACTATGCAGTAGGTAATTCAATAATACATGAGACTATGCAGTAGGTAACTCAATAATACATGGACTATGCAGTAGGTAACTCAATAATACATGGACTATGCAGTAGGTAACTCAATAATACTGAGACTATGCAGTAGTAACTCAATAATACATGAGACTATGCAGTAGGTAACTCAATAATACATGAGGACTATGCAGTAGGTAACTCAATAATCATGAGACTATGCAGTAGGTAACTCAATAATACATGAGACTATGCAGTAGGTAACTCAATAATACATGAGACTATGCAGTAGGTAACTCAATAATACATGAGACTATGCAGTAATAACTCAATAATACATGAGACTATGCAGTAGTAATCAATAATACATGAGACTATGCAGTAGGTAACTCAATAATACATGAGACTATGCATAATAACTCAATAATACATGAGACTATGCAGTAGGTAACTCAATAATACATGAGACTATGCAGTAGGTAGCTCAATAATGCATGGGACTATGCAGTAGGTAACTCAATAATACATGAGACTATGCAGTAGGTAACTCAATAATACATGAGACTATGCAGTAGGTAACTCAATAATACATGAGACTATGCAGTATATAACTCAATAATACATGGGACTATGCAGTAGGTAGCTCAATAATGCATGGGACTATGCAGTAGGTAACTCAATAATACATGACACTATGCAGTAGGTAACTCAATAATACCTGAGACTATGCAGTAGGTAACTCAATAATGCATGAGACTATGCAGTAGGTAGCTCAATAATGCATGGGACTATGCAGTAGGTAACTCAATAATACCTGAGACTATGCAGTAGGTAGCTCAATAATGCATGGGACTATGCAGTAGGTAGCTCAATAATGCATGGGACTATGCATTAGGTAACTCAATAATACATGAGACTATGCAGTAGGTAGCTCAATAATGCATGGGACTATGCAGTAGGTAACTCAATAATACCTGAGACTATGCAGTAGGTAACTCAATAATACATGGGACTATGCAGTAGGTAACTCAAAAATACATGAGACTATGCAATAGGTAACTCAATAATACATGAGACTATGCAGCAGGTAACTTACAGTTTCTTTTTTAAAGATAAATTTCTTATTATTTTTACATCATGGCAGAACAATGTTGTTCTTGTTCACTGCTGGAGTTGTCTGAATGATTTGTATATAAGTTGTTTGTATAGTAGCTATTCCCAAATATTTTGCTATGCATTTTTTAACGTTTTATCTCACAACAATTAACTACTTTGATCTTTACTTCAGTGTTCAGTTCTGATTTTCATATCAAGCTTTGCTATTCTATTTGATCAAAATCACAGATTGTGATGGAATTTTGCGATTTCCTACTTTCCATAAACTTTCTGTATAATTTACAAATATTTTTTTTTACACACACACACACACACACACACACACACACACACACACACACACACACACTCACACACACACACACACACACACACACACACATTGCATTTTCTTGGACTGCAAGAAGGCCTTCGATACAGTTCCTCACAAGAGATTAGTGCAGAAGCTAGAGGATGAGGAACGTATAACAGGAAGGGCACTGCAATGGATCAGAGAATACCTGACAGGGAGGCAACAACGAGTCATGGTACGTAATGAGGTATCACAGTGGGCGTCTGTGACGAGCGTGGTCCCACAGGGGTCAGTCCAAGGACCAGTGCTGTTTTTGGTATATGTGAATGACATGATGGAAGGGATAGACTCAGAGGTGTCCCTGTTCGCAGATGATGTGAAGTTAATGAGGAGAATTAAATAAGATGAGGATCAGACAGGACTTCGAAGAGACCTGGACAGGCTGGACACCCGGTCCAGCAACTGGCTTCTCGAATTTAACCCCACCAATTGCAAAGTCATGAAGATCAGGGAAGGGCAAACTAGACCGCAGACAGAGTATAGGCTAGGTGGCCAAAGACTGCAAACCTCGCTCAAGGAGAAAGATCTTGGGGTGAGTATAACACCGAGCACATCTGCGGAAGCACACATCAACCAGATAACTGCTGCAGTATATGAGCGACTGGCAAACTTGAGAATAGCATTCCGATATTTTAGTAAGGAATAGTTTAAGACACTGTACACCGTACTGGAGTTTTCAGCACCAGTTTGGAACCCACACCTGGTCAAGCACGTCAAAAAATTAGAGAAAGTGGAAAGATTTGCGGCAAGGTTAGTTCCAGAGATAATGGAAATGTCCTACGAAGAAAGGGAAATCGGCCTGACAACACTGGAGGGTTAGGGGAGACATGATAGCGACATACAAAATACTGCGTGGAATAGACAAGGTGGGCAGAGACAGGATGTTCCAGAGAGGGGACACAGGAACAAGGGGTCACAATTGGAAGTTGAAGACTTAGATGAGTCAAAGGGATGTTAGGAAGTATTTATTCAGTCACAGAGTAGTCAGGAAGTGAAATAGTCTAGCAAGTGACGTAGTGGAGGCAGGAACCATACAAAGCTTTAATACGAGGTATGATAAAGCTCTTGGAGCAGGGAGAGAGAGGACCTAGTAGCGAACAGTGAAGAGGCGGGGCCAGGAGCTGAGTCTATACCCCAGCAACCACAACTAGGTGAATTAGGTGAGTACACACACATACACACTGCTCATCTGGTTTCAACCGTAATATGTATTCACAAGCAAGGACAAAGACTAAAGATATGTTCACTGGTACAAGCTGCTATCTGAGACAGTTATGATGCCCGGCTGGGTGAAAATTGAAGAGCTTAGTTATGGAAACTAAAAAGTCAACTAGAAGAGGAATGGGAGATAAACAGGTAGAATCGAGATTCGAGTGGACGGAGTGGCAAGTGATGTAAGCTAAAGATAAATTGAAGAAATGTTTGAAGGCGAGTTTAATGATTTTCACATAGAGAGGGAAGGAATGTTGCAGAAGTTATCTGTAACAGACGTACAAACACTCGGGAACGATGTAAGCGAGCTAAAGAAGAAATATGAAGAGATGAAGGGAAGGTGGAACGCGGTAGAGACTGGAATAGTTATAGTAAGTGAGGGGGGGGGGGGAGGGCAGAAGACAAAGAAGAAGGAATAAACAAGAACTTTTTTAGAAATGCTCGCAATGCTTTCAGGAGATGACTAGGGAAGCAACAAAGAAACTAGCCAGACTGGTCTTAACAGACACAGAAATCTAGACTTCTGGATGATAGTCAGAGTAGGAGAGATAGAGGTCACTGATAATCCATGGGATTGAAGAGGCAGAAGGAAGAACTCATTAAGAAATGTGGATGGGGAGGAACAGGATATTAATACAATAATTAAACCGAGGACCAAATGAACCACGTGATAATTTTTAGAGACTTGGACAGTCATGAAGGAAAAAAAATACCACTAGTCAAACTTACCCTCACAAAAGAAATGTTATGGGTCAAAGTTATGAAATGTTATGTGTCAAAGATATGAAATGGAAAGCACGGCTAACGCGATCACAAAGATATTAACGTGTATACCTAGAATGGAACAGAATAGTAAAGGAGATGAAACAACTGAGGCAGATAATACAAAACCGAAAAGATGAGAGAGAGAGAGAGAGAGAGAGAGAGAGAGAGAGAGAGAGGAGAGAGAGAGAGAGAGAGAAGAGAGAGAGAGAGAGAGAGAGAGAGAGAGAGAGAAGAGAGAGAGAGAGAGAGAGAGAGAGAGAGAGAGAATACATAGATGTGGGAACTCAGCTTCTTAGTTACCACATATATATCTCAAGCCTTGGTCCTCTATCCCACTCAAACACAAAAACAGAAATTAAGCTGAACCCGTTCTCGTTCTAATTCCTACCTTAATTAACAGTCCTCAGCCCTCCCAGGTCAAGAATCTCCCTTACAACTCCAACCCACTCCAATCACCAGCCCCAACATCCCTTATTCTCCTCCATCACTATCATCGTCCACGATCCTATCCCCCTTCCAGAACAAGAAATTCATCATTAAATGTTATTTCTCTTACCACCGCACCCAATCACTTCCACGCACCTCCTTGACCCATATACATGGACCAAGAAATTAGGAACCCGAGAATCAGAACACAGTGAGAGAAAGAAAACTGAAAGTATGGTTCACAAATGCTGTTGTAATAACAAATTATTTTGATGAATTGAACAGACGAGTAGTACTTTATACCACTCACAGAGACAAAACACACAGAGAGGAAACATAGCAGATTATGAGGAAGGACAGAGGGAAAGAGAGGGGTTGAAGGGATTGCGCTGCTTATAAGAAAACAATGGAGTTTTAAGGAATTGAAAGGAATAAATGGCTTTACAGTAGGAACGCTCAAGAACAGGGTGGTTGAAGCTTTGGTGTACAAATCTCCACTAAACAGCAGGAGATCAAGAATATGATAACATATCGATGGTGGAAGCAATTGCAGAGGTGGTTAGAAGAGTCCATGGAAGACATTTAACCTCAAGGAAAAAAGGATGAGGATCATGGAGCAACATTCAGAACCAGAAACTTGGAGGGTAATTCACTCAAAATCCATACTTAGGAAATGAACGTTAGGATGACGTTTTGGTCCATCCAAGACAATTTTTTAAATCTCTCACAGTTGTGATTTGACAATGGTGCAGGACAAACCAATATATTATCCTAAGGTTCCTGTCCTAAATGTGGGCTTATGTGAATTATTCCAGCCACAGTAATGTGACTAGAGGTGGTAATGGAGAAATTCATGATCCTGCTGCAGGGACGCAGAGAGAGAGAGAGAGAGAGAGAGAGAGAGAGAGAGAGAGAGAGAGAGAGAGAGAGAGAGAGAGAGAGAGGAGGAGGAGGAGGAAGATGAACCAGCAAGGCTGGACCATATATTCAATTGAAGCTATTCTGACACAGGGAATACTGAATACTACAGCCACCCAACCTGGACTAGAAATTGGTGTTTCAAATATCGTGTGAAAATAAACTTGGAGAGAGTGGAAGCACGCGAATGACAAGATAAGCAAAACTTCCAAGGGAAAGATTACACAAATATGAGGCAATTCCTTAGCGCAAAATTAAACCAAAGGGAGTACACATATAAGATAGATGACGGAGTGTGCATATGTAAAGTGCCAAAAAACAGAATATTGATTCATACCCAGAGGTGTAGGGAGGAAAAAGCTACAAGAACTAGAACATGGAAAATAAATGTGGAATACAAAGAACGAGGGAAAAAGAGAAAGAGTGCATACGAGCCTTGAGTAAATATGCGCTGATAACAAGATATGTTTAACGATAATTTGATAATGACATCACATTGAAAGATAAAATCCTACCTAGATTTGTTATTCAGCCACATCAGGATAAAGGCAACAGTAAAGGACCTGTGTAATCACCCTGAAAATGGTAGGAGGAAAGTTTACAAGAAATGACCACAAAATTTTTAAGGAGCTAATCAAGAAATTTAAGGCGGAAATAAAGACAATACCAGTGGCTTCTGAGCCCGACACATGATACAGGAGAAGAGGTGAGCAAACTATTCTACGAGCTAAATACCTTCAACGCAAGATGACCTGATAATTCACTGGTCTGCATTTGGAATGTTTTTAATTTTTATTTTTATTCATGGTTGCGATATTACATATTCTTGGGCTGCTGATTGTAAATTTCTAAACCATTTTGCTCTATCATGGAACAGCACATTCTGTTAGTCTTAAGAACATATGAATTTCAAATCAACATGAATCAAATCAAATTATTTTATTAAAAAACATATGTTCCTAAAGGAAGGAGGACCACTTTGATTTTCGCTTGTGCTGTGCATCGAGACCATTATGCTTCAATGACCAGCAGCAATGCGCCATCATGCTGACATTCCATTTGCCCTGATATTGAGTTTCCATGGTGCAAATATTCTGATGGAACCTCTCTCCTTGTTCCTCACTGTAGTCCCCACAATTGATGGGAAAATAGTCAAGATGTGAGTGCAAAAAGTGCATCTTCACAATCATTCTAGACCCAAGTTGTTGGAAACTTGAAATCAGGTCTTGGATATTTGTTTTCATATTAGGGGGAGCGCCTGTTTCCCAGGAAGTTGTGGACAATCTGCTTGAATGAAAACCAGACATTCACCTCGACACATGCTAATGCTTCATCAAAATACTTGTCCTTCATCAATTCACGAATCTGAGGGCCAACAAAGATTCCTGCCTTTAGCTTGCCTTCAATTATACGAGGAAACTTTGAATCCAGGTACTTGAAAGCAGTTCCATTCTTGTTCAAGGCCTTCACAAAATTGTTAATAAGCTCTAATTTGATGTGGAGTGGTGGCAGCAGAATTTTCTTGGCGTCAACTAGTGCCACAGTTTTGACGTTGTGATTTCCGGGTAAGAAGCTGGTTCTTGGTGGCCAGTCTTTTTGTTCATAGTGCTGGCTGTCTGCCCTACTATCCCAAAGACACAGAAAACAGGGATACTTGGTGTATCCGCCTTGAAGACCTAGTAGGAGAACAATAACTTTTAATCACCACAAATGAGAAATTTGTGATTCTGGTACTTGATTGCAGATATTAGTGTCTTCATATTTGCGTAAGTTTCTGACATTTGGACACTATGGCTAATTGGCACAGATGCACCTGTGATGCCATTGTAGAGAAGTACACTCTTTAAACTTCTTTTAGAAGAATCAATGAAGAGTCTCCATTCATCTGCTTTGTATGACATCCCCATGTGATCAATAAGGCCAGAAATATTTGAACAGAAAACTAACGATTCCTCTTTGTCAAAGAATTGAGTGAATTCCGCTTCACGATGACGGTACCAAGCAAATGTTGTTCCAGGAGCTAGAAGTCTGTGTTCCTTCAGTCTAGAGCAAAGTAACTGTGCACTTTCTTTTGGAAGGTTAAGGTCTCTCACCAAGTCATTGAGCTCAACTTGGTTGAAGGGTTTGTGATCGTCATTTGTTGGTGGTTCATAGTCTACTTCCATCTCCTTAGAATCACTGGTATTAGACTCTGATGAAATTTGCCGTGTCTCAGGTGGCACAGGTGCAGGAATATCTTCAGAGTTTTGAACAGCCTTATTGCTGAAGGAATATTTGGGTATATTATGCGATATTTTGTCTTCTTGTTGAATCCAGCTACTTTAGTCATACAAAAGCAGCAGTCATCATGGTGGTTCATCTGCTCCCGTCATGCCATTGGGACTCCAAGTTTTCCAACTGACTACACTTAGAGCTTACACTTAGAGCTTACACTTAGAGCAAGCTTTTTGTGGTGCAAATGGTTTGTCCTGGTTAATTTATGCAGCCTCTAGACATATTATTAATCTGAAAATAAAGAAAAATATAATAGATTTAACATTTAATTCAATATAAGGTAAGCATTTTAATTGGTGATATACCACTTTCTCATTTACTTATGTTATACGAAAAGAGAAACGTAACGTTTCCGCATAACTTGACAACCTTATGTGATGGAGATGAATAAAAAACACAATGAATCACTATTTTCCATATATATACCGGAAAATATACCATTGAGTCAAAAAATAAAATCATGTCGACCAGTGTAATATCACTTGGGGGTCGTGAGAAAGCACTATGTGAACCACTAGCGACCATCTTCAGCAAGTTACTCAACACAGGGCAACTGACAGAGATGTGAAGAACAATAAATGTAGTCCCATTACTAAAGAGAAGGTCTGACAGGACGTGTTAAACTACAATCCAATGTCACTGACATGCACAGCTTGTTAGGCAATTGAGTATATTATCAAAAGAAGAATAGTGGACCACCAAAAAAGAAACTGAGCTTCAAACAAGGTAAATGCTGCTTAACAAACATACTAGAATTCTGGAGAGGGATAAACTGTAAGAAAGCCTTTGACACAGTTCTGCATTGACATTGGAACAAAAACAAGACGAAAAGTCAGGAATAACACGGACAGGATTACAATGGAGCAATGAATAGTTAGGAAAAAGAGAACAACGGGGAATCGTCCACGAAGAAACGTTATAATGGGAACGTGTGATGAATGGGGTTCTACAACGTTCACTAATCGGACCAGAACTATTCCTTGTTGACGTGAATGTCATGACAGAAGAGATAAAGTCAGAGGTGTCCCTGTTTGCAGATGATATGAAGCTAATGCGGAGAATTCACTCGGATGAGGATCAGACAGGACTAAACAGGGATCTGGACAGACATAAAGCCTGTTTCAGCAACTGGCTCCTGGAGATTGGGGAAGGGTAAATAAGACCGCGGAGTACAGAATAGAGGGGCCAAAGACAGCAAACCTCACACAAGGAAAAGGATCTTGGGGTGATTATAATTCCGAGCACATCTGCGGCACACAACCAAATAACTGCTGAAACATATGGGCGCCTGGCAAAACTAAGAACTGCGTTCCAATACCTCAGTAAAGAATCGTTCAAGACTTTGCACACCGTGTGCATCAGGCCCATATTAGAGTTTGCAACATGAGTTTGGAACCCACACTTGGTCAAGCACATCAAGAAATTAGAGAAATTGCAAAGGTTTGCAACGTGACTAGTTCCGGTGCTAAGGGACATGTTCAACGATGAGAAATTAAGGGAAATCGACCTGACGACACTGAATAGGGATGGTATGATAAGGACATATAAAATAATGAAAGGAATTGACAAGGTAGATAGGGATAGGATGTTTCAGAGATGGAACACAGCAACAAGGGTTCACAATTGGACGATGAAGATTCAGATGAGTCACAGGGATGTTAGGAAGTATTTCGTCAGTCATAGAGTTGTCAGGAAGTGGAATAGCCTGAGAAGTGAAGTAGTAGAAGCAGGATCCAAACATAGCTTTAAGAAGGGGTAAGATAAAACGATCAGTGAAGAGAAAGCCAGGCGCTAAAAATCAACTCTGCAACCACAATTAGGTGAGTACAATTAGACGAACACACACACACACACACACACACACACACACACACTAGAGGACAGGAGGGTTAGTGTAGACATGATAACGACATATAAAATACTGTGAGGAATAGATAATATGACAACGTTTATTTGGAGTATTCTTGGTAGCGGGAATGCAATGATAAGACTTCGGAGGCTTCTTACTTTATTTGTATTAAAGGGTGAGTGCACAGGCTGCGTGTTCTGTGGCCATTACCCGGGTGGGCCATGCCCTGCGAGAGAGAGGGAGCTAGGCCTGATAACTGACTGATGTCTGGACGCCAAGTGAGGGAAAGGCAGGGGTGAGGTAGACTCACGTGGGTATGCCTACAGGCTTGCCCTCTGGCGGAAACTATGGGAACTAGCATGGCGCGAAATATGAACTCAGCTGGCAGACAGCATGGCTGTCTATGCAGAGAGCAAGGCTGTCTAAATCGCTCGGCCACACACCCATGGTCGACCCGACCATGTCTGGCAGTAAAAAAAAACTTGGTCTCTCTCTCGCAAGAACAGGTCACAGAACACGAAAGAAAAATACATATATACATAAACATATAGACATAGAAAAAAAAACTTCCTCTAGAGAGGGAAGAAAAAAGCGGCATGCTTCGTGGTGTAAGGCAGTGAGTGTCGATGCAGCACTGCACGCCTTCCTGCGTCTGGACACGTACTGCAACACGGGAGACATAGCTGCGGCTGAGCTGTGACGTAACAGGGTACGGTCTCCTCTGGGAGGAGAAGCAGACATCGTAGTAGTCGCTGCAGGGTTCACTCAACCTGGGGCACAACCTGCTGGTGCCCGCGAGAGAGGCGTCATCAGTAGTCGCAACTGGGCAGGACTTCTGCTGGCAAGCGACTCAGGAGGATCTTCCTCGACTGGTACTGTCACTGGAGCTGGAGCTGCTGGCGAGTGTGAAGTGAGTCGTGACAGGGACGACTCGGCGAAACATCTGGAGGTCGTAACAGCATACACCATACTGCAGTGAGTGGGCTAGCAGTCAAAGTGACATCAACTTTGTGCAGGCTGCTCACTGAAGCTGTGACATGAGGCTGACAGTCGCCTGCCAACAGTCTTAACGAGTGACATCTCTCAACAGTTGAAGTTACAGCAGAGGGCAGTGTAAGCGTTTCCAAACTGGTCATCTGTAATAACTGGACTGATGGTCTAGGAGGTGAAGTGGAACGGTCTCGATGGGAGAATCGTCGCGGGTACGATTCAGCAAAGGCATCTACGAGCGGCAAATAAATAAGAGCTTTCTGTACAAGATGCTCGGACGCTCGTAACTGACGCCTGGACTTGACAAATGTCAGCTGTCAAGCGCGCGGGGGGCGGGTCACACATTATGTGACAAAGTAACACACAGGTGCTACATAAGGCAGACGAGAAAACTGCACACATACTGCACATGTGGTACAACATAGCTTACAGACGCTTTTCTGTGTAAAAATCGACACCAAGCAATACACGAACATGTGAGAAACTGACAGAGGAATTAATGAACACTCGACTTATATCTTCTCTCAAACTTCTCGACAAATAATGAAAATAAAATGCTCACTATGAAACTACAACACTCGGGACATCATGTGGGTGATGTCAGGCGTGACATCGCGAGTGACGTCAGCAGACGTCGCGAGGAACGTCAGGAAACATCGTGGGTGACGTTCTGGAGTGACATGATGATGGATGTCATGGGGTGACATCGCAAAGTGACATCAGTGGAGTGACGTCGTGGAGTCGGCAGCATCGTGACATCAGCAACATGGTGATGTCATGGGTTGATGTGGGCGCAGACCACAGATTGGCTTGGAATCTGGCTTAGCCCACATGGTGTGGTCACACGTGGCTTCGAGTGGCCTCGACACTCGGATACACAGTTCTGGCTAGAATTCACAAGGAAATTCACAGAAAACAGCATAGAGGGAATGAGAGCAGTGGTGAGTGAGTGTGTGGCGGCGTGAGTGGGCGAGTCAGGCGAGGAATTCCGGCCGCTTCCTACTCTCACCCTACCCATATACGTGGGAGACACACTAGACGCTGAAATCACCACAAACTCACCTCTGAAGTGCTGAAATAGCAGTGCTGAGCTGAACAATAACAGCAGAACATGCTGGCAAGGCTGAACACGTGACTGAGAAACAGCGTGGGACGCTGTAGCATGAAGTCAGTGACGTCATTTCTCGGAGAGTTAGACAAATTTCGGCCTGAATCCTACTTGTACCTGTGTCTGGATGCTGAGATTTGCAGACACGACATCGGGATAACTCGTTGAGAGACGGATGCTTCTTGTGTAGAGTGATGGAGTGAAGACAAACTTCAGTCCTCTTCCTCCACTCGCGGGCATACACATCAGCTGCGAGGCACCGCTGACACCATTTATAACGACGATTATTTGGCGTCGTTCTGCACAGCGGCGTTGCAATGATAAGACTTCGGAGGCTTCTTACTGTATTTGTAATAAAGGGTGAGTGCACAGGCTGCGTGTTCTGTGGCCATGGCCCGGGTGGGCCATGCCCTGCGAGAGAGAGGGAGCTAGGCCTGATGACTGACTGATGTCTGGGCGCCAAGTGAGGGAGAAGCAGGGGTGAGACTCACATAGGTATGCCTACAGGCTTGCCCTCTGGCGGAAACTATGGGAACTAGCATGGTGCGAAATATGAACTCAGCAGGCAGACAGCATGGCTGTCTATGCAGACAGCAAGGCTGTCTACAATAAGGTGGACAGAGACAAGATGTTCCAGAGAGGGGACACAGAAACAAGGGGTCACAGTTGGAAGTTGAAGACTCCTATGAGTCAAAGGGATGTTAGGAAGTATTTCTTCAGTCAAAGAGTTGTCAGGAAGTGGAATAGCTAGAAAGTGACGTAGTGGAACCATACATAGTTTTAAGACGAGGTTTGATAAAGTTCATGGAGCAGGGAGAGAGAGGACCTAGTAGCAATCAGTGAAGAGGCGGGGCCAGGAGCTATGAATCGACCCCTGCAACCACAAATAGGTGATATTGTGTCCCCAGAATGGGCCCCAATGTAAATTTATAATGTATATATTTTATGTATATTTCCATTTTCTATAATTTTATATTGCTGATATTCTCGATAATAGCTAAATCGTTAATATCGTGCTTTATACTATTATTGGACTATTATTTGACTTATATTTGACATTATTTGACTTAGCTATGTTCATTAGGTAGGATGTAACATTATAAATTGTACTCATGTTTGTAGTAGCTGCCTTGGAGTTGGCAAACTACCGATTAGGACACTAGGCTAGTTGTACTTCCGGCGCCTAGTTGCTGGGAGGGAGTCACGTGATTCCACCTGAGGTGGGTGGCTGCTCCTTCTTCCTCGAGAGCACTACGCAGCTGGACATCGTAGAGTCAACACCTCTCTCCCGTCCCTGCATGTTTTCTTGCCATTTAGACTGTTTGGGTAGAGTATGTGTTCGGTGGTGAGACGAAACATACTTCTCAGGACTCTGTGTAACTCTGTTCACAGAGGATAGACTAGACAGTGATTTTTGACATTTTTCTGAGTTGTGTGTCTCATTGACACTGAGACAACTCAGGTCTCTAGCTACAGCTCCTGACCTAATTCGATAAGGCATCTGTGCACCGTCACAGTTTGGGATTGTTTATGCTGAACCTAGCTTCAGTAGAAAGGGAGTTTTGTGACTGTTTTGGAGGATCTATTGATGGTCCCCAGTTAGGGTCGATTTTCTATCTCCTGGTTCCTGACGCTGTGTTCCTGTTGCCTGTTATATTGCTGTTATGCGAATTTGTCATTTTACTGGTCAATCAAGCTGTTCTGATTGTCAGTTTGTTAGAAGAGCTAGCTTATAATAATAATAATAATAATAATAATAATAATGATAATAATAATAATAATAATAATAATAATAATAATAATAATAATCTTTATTTACTACAAGTACATGTACATGGTATACAGGACTAGCTGAGGAAAAATAAACACATAAGCAGTATAATGTGATCCTTTATTGACAACGTTTCGCCCACGCAGTGCTTTATCGAGTCACAGACAGATCTAGTAGATCTGTCTGTGACTCGATAAAGCACTGCGTGGGAACGTGTCAATAAGGATCACATTATACTGCTTATGTGTTTATTTTTCCATTGTGTCGGTATTTTATACCATTTATTTCCAGGACTAGCTGACATCAGTGACATCATACTATATAGAAAGTCAATTGTTATGCTGAGCATTTCGGGCAGATTAGGTCAGTGTCCTAGGATGCGACTCACACCAGTCGACTAACACCCAGGTACCCCTTTTACTGATGGGGAACATAGACAACAGGTGTAAAGAAACACGCCCAATGTTTCTGCCCTGGCTGGGAATCGAACCCAGGCCCTCGCCGTGTGAAGCGAGAGCTTTAGCCACCAGACCACCAGAGCCCCTGGTGGAAGTTCAGTCGGACACTGGTTGAGTCGAGTCTTTAGAATTACCTGGAGCACACTCATACACACTTATATTCTTATTTGCATATATCTGTATTATTGTAATTACTGACATTGTACCTGATGGTACTTTAGAGTCATTTGGATATATGTGCCCTCAGCACAGCATTATTGTATATGAGAGCAGTGTAGGAGCTAACCTCCTAATTAACCTCCTAGTGTAGAAATTAATGATCATCCTGATCATATGTAAATTTATTTAATTTGAAACCCTAGACACTCACTTTGATAATAAACCTTTTAAATATATTTCGTTGGTTAGTACCCTATCAGTTGCAATCCTTTTAAGATATATAATATGTTGGATAACTGGACCAGGATACTGACTTTGTTGCAAAAGCCCAGTAACAGGCTGGATGTTAGAAGGGCTATCCTTTCTAGTGTTCACTGGAGATGTCTATTACAAATAGATATCGTGTCCTTTTGTAACAGGTGAGTACAAATAGGTGAGTACACACACACACACACATACACACACACACACACATAAACACACACACATACACACACACACCAGATCCTGAGGAAAGACAGAGGGAACAGAGGGGGGGAGGAGTGGCACTGCTGATAAAAAAACGATGGGATTTTGACGAGCTGGAGAGAGGAGATTACATAGATTACATAGTAGGTATGCTACAGTCTGGAGGCCCAAGGTGGTAATTGCAGTGATGTATAACCCACCACAGAACAGCAGGAGGCCAAGGCAAGAGTATGATGAGAGTAACAGAGCGATGATTGACACACTGGCAGAAGTGGCCAGAAGGGCTCGTGCGAGCAGGGCGAAGCTACTGATCATGGGTGACTTCAACCATAAGAAAATTGATTGGGAAAACTTAGAGCCACATGGGAGCCAAGAAACGTGGAGGGCTAAGATGCTGGAGGTGGTACTGGAAAATCTCATGTACCAACACGTAAGGGACACTACCAGAGAGAGAGGAGAGGACGAACCAGCGAGACTGGACCTAGTATTCACCCTGAGTAGTGCAGATATTGAGGACATCACACATGAAAGCCCCCTTGGGGCCAGTGATCATATGGTTCTAAGTTTCGAATACATAGTAGAGTTACAAGTGGAGGGGGAAGAAGGAAGGGCTGCACGAATGAAGCCAAACTACAAGAAAGGTGACTATGTGGGAATGAGGAACTTCCTGCACGGAGTTCAGTGGGACAGAGAGATGGCAGGGAAGTCAGTAGATGAGATGATGGAATATATGACAACAATTTGCAAGGAAGCTGAGGAGAGGTTTATACCCAAGGGTAACAGGAGAAGCAAAAAAGACAGGATGAGCCCATGGTTCACCCAAAGGTGGAGGGAAGCCAAAACCAAGTGTGCAAGGGAATGGAAGAGGTACAGAAGGCAAAGAATCCCGGAGAATATGGAGAGCCAGGAGAGCCAGAAATGAATATGCACAGATCAGAAGGGAGGCCCAAAGACAGTACGAGAATGACATAGCAACGAAAGCCAAATCTGAACCAAAGCTGCTGTACAGCCACATCAGGAGGAGAACAACAGTCAAGGACCAGGTGATCAGGCTGAGGAAGGTAGGAGGGGAGGTCACAAGAAATGACCGTGAAGTGTGGGAGGAGCTCAACATGCGATTCAAAGAGGTGTTCATAGAGGAGATAGAAGGGCCTCCAGAAAGGAGGAGAGGTAGGGCACACCATCAGGTGCTGGACAAAATACACACAACTGAGGAGGAAGTGAAGAGGCTACTAAGCGAGCAAGATACCTCAAAGGCGATGGGGCTGGATAACATCTCTCCATGGGTCCTGAGAGAGGGAGCAGAGGAGCTATGTGTACCACTGACAACGATCTCAGGAGAAGAGTGGTGGAGCACCTAGAAAGGAATGAGCTTATCAACGACGGCCAACACGGTTTCAGGGACGGGAAATCCTGTGTCACAAACCTACTGGAGTTCTACGACAGAGTGACAGCAATAAGACAAGAGAGAGAGGGGTGGGTAGATTGCATATTCATGGATTGTAAGAAGGCGTTTGACACAGTTCCACACAAGAGATTAGTGCTGAAGCTGGAGGACCAGGTAGGGGTAACAGGGAAGGCACTACAATGGATCAGGGAATACCTGTCAGGAAGACAGCAGCGATTAATGGTACGTGGTGAGGTATCAGAGAGGGCGCCGGTGACGAGCGGGGTTCCACAGGGGTCAGTCCTGGGACCAGTGCTGTTTCTGGTATTTGTGAACGACATGACGGGAGGAATAGACTCCGAAATGTCCCTGTTTGCAGATGATGTGAAGTTGATGAGAAGAATTCAATCGGACGAGGACCAGTCAGAACTACAAAGGGATCTGGACAGGCTGCAATCCTGGTCCAGCAATTGGCTCCTGGAGTTCAACCCCACCAAGTGCAATGTCATGAAGATTGGGAAAGGGGAAAGACGACCGCAGACGGAGTACAGTCTAGGGGGCCAGATAATGCAAACCTCAATCAAGGAAAAAGATCTTGGCGTGAGTATAACACCAGGAACATCTGAGGCGCACATCAACCAAATAACTTCTGCAGCATATGGGCGCCTAGCAAACCTAAGAACAGCATTTCGACATTTTAATAAAGAATCGTTCAGGACCCTGTATACTGTGTACGTTAGGCCCATGCTGGAGTATGCAGCACCAGTTTGGAACCCACACCTAGCCAAGCACGTGAAGAAGCTCGAAAAAGTGCAAAGGTTTGCAACAAGACTAGTCCCGGAGCTATGGGGTATGTCCTACGAGGAGAGGTTAAGGGAAATCAACCTGACGACACTGGAGGACAGGAGAGATATGGGGGGACATGATAACGGCATATAAGATACTGAGAGGAATTGACAAAGTGGACAGAGACAGAATGTTCCAGAGATGGGACACAGCAACAAGGGGACACAGTTGGAAGTTGAAGACTCGGATGAATCACAGAGATGTTAGGAAGTATTTCTTCATTCACAGAGTGGTCGGGAAGTGGAATAGTTTAGGAAGTGATGTAGTGGAGGCAGGCTCTATACATAGCTTTAAGAAGAAGTATGATAAAGTTTATGGCGCAGGGAGAGTGACCCAGTAGCGGCCAGTGAAGAGGTGGGGCCAGGAGCTGTGACTCGACCCCTGCAACCACAACTAGGTGAGTACATACACACACACACACACGCGCGGGGCCAGGAGCTGAGTCTCGACCCCTGCAACCACAATTAGGTGAGTACACACACAAGCGCACACAAACACACACCCAAGCACACAATCACACAGTTCATGACAAGGTATTTGCGCAAAAGCTAGAGGATCAGGTACGCATAACAGGAAAGGCACTGCAATGGATCAGAGAATACCTGACAGGGAGGCAACAACGAGACATGATGGAAATAAAGGATCCCATTATACTGCTTAAGTGTTTATATTTCCACGAGATCTGGTATGTGACGAGGTGTCAGAGTGGACACCTGTGACGAGCGGGGTTCCACAGGGGTCAGTCCTACGTCCTGCTTCGTCTCACCTGTCTACAGTATATAAGCAACTTCTATTTGTCCTATGCTGTACTTGCTTCAAGATTGGTGGACTGAACACATCGACACCAGGCCGAGGGACTGATTACCTCAAACTCCTCCTCTCCTTTCAACTTTCTACTTTGTATTGGACTGATGAAGCCACTGTGTGGCGAAACGTTTTCCTCAATAAAAATACCCAAGTGTTGCATATGTGTCTAATTTAACAACTTGTCGGTTCCCTTGAACCATTCATCTACACATAAGAACATAAGAAAGGAGGAACACTGCAGCAGGCCTGTTGGCCCATACTAGGCAGGTCCTTCACAATCCGTCCCACTAACAGAATATTTGCTCAACCCAATTTTCAATGCTTCCCAAGAAATAAGCTTTGACAATTCTACCCACTCATGCAGGAGTCCCACTCAAATCCAACCCCTCACTCTGAATTTATCCAACCTAAATTTGAAACTACCCAAGGTCCTAGCTTCAATAACCCTACTAGGCAGACTGTTCCACTCATCAACTACTCTATTTCCAAACCAATATTTTCCCCTATATCCTTTCTAAATCTAAACTTATCTAACTTGAATCCATTATTGGGGTTCTCTCTTGGAGAGATATCCTCAAGACCTTATTTATATCCCCTTTGTTAATACCCATTTTCCACTTGTATACCTCGATCATGTCTCCCCTCATTCTACGTCTTACAAGTGAATGTAATTTAAGGGTCTTCAATCTTTCTTCGTAAGGAAGATTTCTAATGCTATGTATTAATTTAGTCATGCTACGCTGAATGTTTTCTAACGAAGTTATGTCCATTATGTAATATGGAGACCAAACTGAGCTGCGTAATCTAGGTGAGGCCTTACTAATGATGTATAAAGCTGTAATATAACCGCTGGACTTCTGTTGCTTACACTTCTTGATATAAATCCCAGTAATCTATTTGCTTCATTTCTTACGGTTAGGCATTGCTGACTTGGTTTAAGGTTGTTGCTTACCATAACCCCCAAATCCTTTTCGCATTCTGTACGGCTGAGTTCAACATTATTAAGCTCGTAGGTGCTAGGGTTATGAACATTCCCGAGCTTTAGAACTTTGCACTTATCTACATTGAACTGCATCTGCCACTTTTCTGACCACGAATTGAGTTAAATCCTCCTGAAGTTCCCTGACATCTACGTCTGAATCGATTATCCTACCTATCTTCGTGTCATCAGCGAATTTGCTCATATCACTAGTAATTCCCTCGTCATGGTCATTTATATATATTATAAACAACAACGGGCCCAAAACCGATCCCTGTGGAACGCCACTTGTTACAGATCCCCACTCAGATTTAACCCCATTAATGCACACCTCTGCTTCCTATTGGTGAGCCATGACTCGATCCATGAAAACACTTTCTCCCCAATGCCGTGAGCAGCCACTTTCTTTAACAGTCTCTGATGTGGTACTCTATCAAAAGCCTTACTAAAATCCAAATAAATAATATCGAATTCTTTATCATGATCAACTGCCTCAAAAGCCTTACTGAAAAAAGTTAATAAATTAGTTAGGCAGGAACGGCCCCTGGTGAATCCATGTTGAGTATCATTAATCAAATTATGCCTATCGAGATGGCTTCTTATGTTATTAGCTATAATCGACTCTAATAATTTGCCTACAATTGATGTTAGACTTATTGGGCGGTAATTTGATGGTAACGATTTGTCCCCTGCTTTAAAAATAGGAATTACATTAGCCATCTTCCACGTATCAGACACTACACCTGTTTGAAGAGATAGGTTAAAAATGTTAGTTAAGGGTTCACAGAGTTCCATTTTACATTCCTTAAGAACCCTTGAAAAAGCTCATCAGGACATGGCGATTTATTTTGCTTCAAACGGTCTATCTGTTTGATAACCATTTCAGTAGTGACTCTGATACTACATAATTTATCTTCTTCAGGCCCACTAAATTACCTAATTCTTGGGATATTATTAGTGTCTTCCTGAGTGAAACCCGAGAGAAAATAATTATTAAAAATAGAGCACATATCATTCTCCTTGTCAGTAAGATGCCCATAATTATTTTTAAGGGACCTATCTTATCTCTAACTTTTGTTCTATACACCTGGAAAAACTTTTGGGTTAGTTTTCGAATCCCTAGCAACTTTAATTTCGTAGTCCCGTTTAGCGAGCCTTTTTCCAGAAATTAGAAAGGAAGATTGAAAAATTTTGGAAAATGTTTTCTTACCAAAAAATAGTGCATCATTCTGGCAACATTTTGGTGTAATCAACTTGTTTATATCATATTTCCCAAATATATTTTTCCTTAAATAAATTTTTGTTGTCTTGCTGTCATAAATAATACATGTTGCCAATTAGTGGTTTTTTTAGTTTTGCCTCTGCAAAAAATTTCAATTTTTATGATTATTTCATTAAAAAAACTCTAAATAGCAACATCTCTGATGCCTCCATTCAAGTGTAGGGACTCATGCCACCTCAGTGGCGCTGGGGTCTCAACAAGTGCTGATGCATGCAACTTGCTGAGATTTAGCGTGCCATATCCATAGAGTTTCACAGAAAAAATATAATAATAACTCAGAAATAAGTTATTGACATTGTTTGTAATGTTTTGGAAAAGTATTAATAGGATTGTCATGATTTTTTCACACGTTATTGAGTAATGATGGCTCTACAACCACCCATGAAAGATTTCCAATATCTTTTACAGCTTTGTTTTTATTGATTTTTTCCCACAAAATAAAGGCAAAAACAAAATCACTAACTTCAACATTTTTTATAATGGAATCTACTGACATTTTTGCTAAAATGGATTGGGTCAACAATTATAGAGCCTTTATCTTTCATCTGATGTTAACTAGAGCATTGTACATCTTCCCAATTTTGTAGAAATTTACTGGTTTTGTGACCCCTAAAATTTGGCACATTTTATTTTTTCTACCTAACCTAAAGGCAAAAAATCATAACAAAGACAGTGTATAGGTTTTTAAAAGCTGTATAAATCACTGTAAAAATCTCATTGAATTTAGACCAAAATAAAGAAAAAAAAGGGGAATTCATTCGCCCCTCCCTTAATGTCAATATACTGATTCATAAGATAACCCTCACCTCTTTTGATACGCCTATAAATTCCTTTTTTCTGCCCTAAAAGATATTTGAGCCTATTATTCATCCATTTTGGGTCATTTCTATTCGATCTAATTTCTTTATATGGGATAAAAGTTCTTTGGGCAGCATGTATAGTGTTCAGAAAACTGTCATATTGATAGTCTCTTCATTACCCCAGTCCACAGATGATAAGTGTTCTCTAAGTCCATTGTAATCTGCTAAGCGAAAATCTGGGACCGTTACTGAGTTATCCCTACTATGAAACTTCCATTCAATGCCAAAGGTAATTGATTTGTGGTCGCTTGCGCCAGTTCCTCTGTAATTTCTAAATTATTAACAAGGGTTCCTTGTTTGCCAGAACTAAGTCAAGC
>WNWK01004651.1:127500-135550 GCA_009830355.1 Cherax destructor | reverse complement strand
AACCTATTCACTGAATTTCTTTCGCTTGTCACATATTAATTTCACTTTATTATCTAGGGTGACACACGTGGCAACGTCGCCTGGAGCACACTAGGCCCACTGATCCCGCCTCCAAATATTTATTTCTAGATCACTTATAAAATTATGGCTCTCCCCACACTTATGTGGCTCAGGGCAACTCGTAAATCACTTCAAGGGTTGTTCACTACCCTGACACACTTGATAACCCCTGCAGTACCCTGGTGTAGCCCTCAAAAACACTTATTTGCACAGAAACATACAAGTTGCGACTGACCCGCACGGCGTCGCGTGCGGGTGTAGTGTGTGTGTGTGTGTGTGTGTGAGAGTGTGTGTGTGTGTGTGTGTGAGAGTGTGTGTGAGAGGTGTGTGTGTGTGTGTATGTGTGTGTGTGTGTGAGTGTGTGTGTATGTGTGTGTGTGTGCGTGTGTGTGTGGGTGTGTGTGTGTGTGTGTGTGAGTGTGTGTGTGTGTGTGTGTGTGTGTGTGTGTGTGTGTGTGTGTGTGTGTGTGTGTGTGTGTGTGTGTGTGTGTGAGTGTGTGTGTGTGTGTGTGTGTGTGTGTGTGTGAGAGAGAGTGTGTGTGTGTGTGTGTGTGAGAGTGTGTGTGAGAGAGTGTGTGTGTGTGTGTGTGTGTATGTGTGTGTGTGTGAGTGTGTGTGTATGTGTGTGTGAGTGTGTGTGTGTGTGTGTGTGTGTGTGTGTGTGTGTGTGTGTGTGTGTGTGTGTGTTGAGTGTCTGAGAGAGATGTTTACTGACACTCCAGAATCAATGTTCGAGGACAATGTGTTCTTTCATCATGTCTTCATTTAGTTGTTTACACTCATCACTGTTATGCTGGATAATGTAATGTTTAACTCCCCTACGGTCCTGAATCCAAATATCACATTGAAAAATGCTTATTAGCTATAGGTTTAAAGATACGAGACATGTAATATTTGATTATTATATTATAACATACAATATGTGTCAGTATGATTTAAACTCTAATCCGTACCTACTCTCTGCCTTTTTGCTTGACGCTTATAGTGGGCTGAAGAATCATTTCTTGCCCTGGTACCAGTTTTCCATGGTTGAAATATCTTGGTGAAACTTTTCACCATGTTCGTCACTAACTCCCCCACAGTTCGCTGGAAAAAAGTCTAAATGTGAGTCCAAAAAGTGGATTTTAAGTGACATGTTACATCCCATGTTCTTGTAAGTCTTGATGAGGTTTTCCATCATTTCTTCATAGTTGCCTTCCCTTCTGTTTCCCAGAAATCCCTTCGCCACTAACTTGAATGCTTCTCAAGCAACTTTCTCCTTCCCTTGAAGGTCTGATTCAAAGTCACCATCTTTTAGAAACTCTCGAATATGAGGACCATTGAAGACTCCCTCTCTTATCTTAGAGTCGCTCAGTGAGGGAAATTTTTATGTTAAATACTTGAATCCCTGACCGGATTTGTCAATAGCTTTTACATTTTTTTTTCATGAGCCTCAGTTTTATGTGTAGTGGTGGTAGCAAAATTTTGTTTGGTTCAGTGAGAGGTGGATGTTGAACATTGTTCATCCCAGACTCCAATGATTGACGAGGTGGCCAGTCTCTCCTGATGTAGTGGGAACCTCTTAAACAACTGTTCCATTCACATAGAAAGCAGCAGTACTTGGTGTATCCGCCCTACAAACCCATCACAAGAGCAACAACCTTTAAGTCACCTCACAACCACCTTCTATGACTGCTGGAACAATAATGAAGGTCAGTGAGACTGTGAGTGTGGTAAGAAACACACTGCCGCAAGCCTGTTGGAACCTGTTGTGACACGTAGATGTATATTGAAAAGTAGAGCTAACAAATAATTTTAACCATGGTATTCATTGTCATGACCCAAAATTAGTTAGAAATTGCTACTCTGGTCTCGGAAGCATTTTGGTTGTTGACCAGTATAATTTATGTCAAAAACAATTTATATGATTATGTACCCTTCATCAGAGGTGCCTTGATGGGGGCGAAGGGGTTTTGATCTATGGAATTTTAGCCATCCTCCACCTCCTTTGGTCAAACTTGATGACATTCTGTTTCCCATGCCACTACGGGTTCATTGCTTCTAACAATTATTATCAAGTAAACAACCTTTATATGTAGTTGCATCCGGCTCAAAATGTATTACATGCAGCAAAATATATGTACATTAGAATGTACTTGGAGCATCATTAGATCTGATAGATGCTGTTTCATAAAGGAAGGGTTCGCTCTACGCAGGTGCTTTCTGAAATGGCGGTGGCATGTTGCAGGAATTTGACAGACGTTCGTGTGATTGCTTCTTGAAAGTTTTATTTTCAGGTGAAGTTGACGACGGTGTTGTCCTTGTCTGCTGGTGGTAGCTGCTAGTTGTTCACCAGGTTGTTGTAGTAGCTAGTTGATAAATTAGACACATATGCAACACTTGGGCATCTTTACTGAGGAAACGTTTCGCCACACAGTGGCTTCATCAGTCCAATACAAAGCAGAAAGGTGTAAGGAGAGGAGGAGTTTGAGGTAATCAGTCCCTCGGCCTGGAGTCGATGTGTTCAGTCCATCAATCTTGAAGTAAGTACAGCATAGAGCAAATAGAAGTTGCTTATATATCGTAGACAGGTGAGGCAAAGCAGGAGGAGGCGGGGTCATAGTGGTACCATCCACTAGACGAAGTAGGTCTTCGTCCAAAGGTTGGACAAGTGTTGAAGAATCCCGAGATGTTGCTGTGTCAGACAGGATGTAGATGAATGGTTCAAAGAACCGACAAGTTGATAAATTAGACACATATGCAACACTTGGGTATCTTGAGGAAACGTTTCGCCACACAGTGGCTTCATCAGTCCAATACTAGTGGATGGTACCACTATGACCCCGCCTCCTCCTGCTTCGCCTCACCTGTCTACGGTATATAAGCCACTTCTATTTGCCCTATGCTGTACTTTCTACAAGATTGATGGACTGGACACATCGACTCCAGGCCAAGGGACTGAGTACCTCAAACTCCTCCTCTCCTTACACCTTTCTACTTTGTATTGGACTGATGAAGCCACTGTGTGGCGAAACGTTTCCTCAATAAAGATACCCAAGTGTTGCATATGTGCATAATTTATCAACTTGTCGGTTCTCTGAACCATTCATTTACATAGTAGCTAGTTGTCGGTCTTCCAGGGTGGTAGTTTTGGTAGTTGCTAGTTGTTCTCGAGGCGTGGTGGTAGAAGAGAGTTGGGGGTCTCCTGAGATACCTGGAGAGGGTTTCGGGGGTCAACGCCCCCGTGGCTCGGTCTGAGACCAGGCCTCGTGGTGGATCGGGGTCTGATCAACCAGGCTGTTACTGCTGGCCTCGCGCAAACTGACGTAAGAACCACAGCACGGCTGGTCAGGTACTGACCTGAGGTGCCTATCCAATATCTTCTTGAAGACAGCCAAGGGTCTATTGGTAATCCCCCTTATGTATGCTAAAAGGGAGTTGAAGAGTCGTTGGCCCCTGGACACTTATTGTGCTGTCTCTCAGTGTACTCGTGGCACCCCTTCTTTTCATTGGGGGAATGTTGCATCTCCTGCCGAGTCTTTTGCTTGCATAGGGAGTGATTTTCATGTGCAAGTTTGGTACTAATCCCTCTAGGATTTACCAAGTGTATATTATCATGTATCTCGCGAGCGTTCCAGGGAATACAAATCAAGGGCCTTCAACCGTTCCCAGTAACTTAGGTGCCTTATCGTTCTTACGTGTGCCGTGAAAATTCTTTGTACACTTACCAGGTCAGCAATTTCGCCTGCCTTGAAGGAGGCAGCTAGTGTACAGCAGCATTCCAACCTAGAGAGAACAAGCGATTTGAAGAGAATCATCATGGGCTTGGCGTCACTAGTTTTGAAGGTTTTAATTGTCCATCCTATCATTTTCCTAGCAGATGCGGTAGATACTTTGTTGTGGTCTTTGAAGGAGAGATCCTCTGACATTATAACTCCCAGGTCTTTCACATTACTTTCTCGCTTTATTGTATAGTTAGAATTTGTCGTATACCCTTACACAGTTTTAATTTCCTCAAGTTTTTCATATCTGAGAAGTTGAAATTTATCTTCAATGAACCTCATATTGTTTTGAGTGGCCCATTTGAAGATTTGGTTGATATCCACTTGGAGTTTTGCGGTGTCTTCGATGGAGGTCACTGTCTTGACAATCCGGGTGTCATCTGCAAAGGAAGACATGGAGCTTTGGCGTACATCTCTATGTCAGATATGAGGATGAAGAATAGAATGGGAGCGAGTACTGTGCCTTGTGGAACAGAGCTTTCATCGTAGCTGCCTCAGACTTTACTCTGTTTACTATTACTCTTTGTGTTCTGTTTGTCAGGAAGTTATAGATCCATCTACCAACGTTTCCTGTAATTCCTTTATCACGTATTTTGTGCGCTATTACACCATGGTCACACTTATCAAAAGCTTTTGCAAAGTCTGTGTATACAATTTCTGTATTTTGTTTATCCTCTACAGCATCCAGGACCTTGTCATAGTGGTCCAGTAGCTGGGACAGGCAGGAGCGACCTGCTCTAAACCCGTGTTGCCCTGGGTTGTGTAACTGATGGGTATCTAGGTGGTTGATGATCTGGCTTCTTAGAACCCTTTCAAAGATTTTTATAATATGTGATGTTAGTGCTATCGGTCTGTAGTTCTTTGCAATTGCTTTACTGCCACCATTGTAGAGTGGAGCTATGTCTATTGTTTTTAGTGAGTGTGGGATGACCCCTGTGTCCATGCTCCCTCTCCATAGAATGCTGAAGGCACGCAACAGGGGCTTCTTGCAGTTCTTGATGAACATGGAGTTCCATGAGTCTGCGCCTGGGGTAGAGTGCATGGAAGTGTCATTTATTGCCTTTTCAAAGTCTTATGGTGTTAGGATAATATCCGAGACTTTTGAGATGACCAAATTTTGGGTCTCGTTCATAAAGAATTCATTTGGATTGTCGATCCTTAGTCTGGGCAGTGGCTCGTTGAACACTGAGTCGTATTGGGACTTTAGTATCTCACTCATTTCTTGGCTGTCGTCTGTGAATGTTCCATCTCGCCTAAGCAGGGGCCCAATTCTTGATGTTGTTTTTCTCTTAGATTTGGCATAAGAGAAGAAGTAATTTCCTTCATCGCTTTTAGTTCTTCCTGCGATTCTTGTCTCTTATAAGATTCCTTCAGCTTAAGTTCGATATTTGCAATTTCATTGACCAGTGCCTCCCTTCGTATTTCAGATATATTGGCCCCTCTCAGCAGCTCTGTGACTCTTCGCCTTCATCTCTATAGGGAGCGTCTCTCTCTTTCTAGTTTATATCTTCTTTTTCTTTTTCTTAATGGAATGTGCCTTGAGCAGATCTCAAGAACCACAGAGATTATTTTTTCTAGGCAAAGGTTCAGATCTGTGTTTTATCTTCCCAGCTTCTTTCATTTAGAACATGGTTGACTTGTTCCCGTTGTATATATTTTTTTAATTGAATTTTGTGAAGACACCCTCATGACTGATCACATTTTGCTGGTCAGGAGCTCTGCGCATACATGTCTGTACCTCCATTATGTTGTGATCTGAGTGAATTGTCTTTGATACGGTTATATTACGTATCAGATCGTCGTTGTTAGTGAAGATGAAGTCCAACGTATTTTTTAGTCTTGTAGGCTCTAATATTTGCTGGTTTAAGATGAATTTGGTGCAGAGAGTTATTAGCTCGTGTGTGTGTGAATTTTCATCAGAGCTGCCTCCTGGGGTGATCTGTGCTACAATATTATTTGCTACACTCCTCCATTTTAGGTGTCTCAAGTTGAAATCTGCCAGTAGCAAGATGTTTGGGACAGTGGTCATTTTTCAAAAGCTGCTCCCGTTATTGCTGGGAAGTTACATATGAAGGCTTCTATACAACCACAATGACAAGGTTTTGGTTTTCAATCTTTACCCTTAAAACTTCAACTACATCATTTGAGGTGTTTAGTAGTTCTGAGCAAATGAGCGACTATATGTTGACCCTTCTAGGGTGAAGATAGCACCGGTTGTGCTGGTAGTTGATAGTTGTTGGTCCTCAGGTTAGTAGTAGCAGCACCATTGTGTTTTCTTGCACCGGTGATTGTCTCATCAGATATTTAGTTGAGGTATGGACAGCCCACTCTCACCGCTCATCTATCACGTTTCACGGTACTTTCTAGAATCAATATATTGAAAATTATCAAACCAATGGTCACGACTTCATACTTGATAGTGGCCATAGATGCACTGTGTGACGCTTTGCGTTTTGTGTTTACTTTTAAATCTAAAAAAATAAGTAATATCAATTTATCTGAGAAAACCTTTAGGGACCATTTGTTTCTGTATCATGGAAAAATATAGCGGTTAAGCTTCCAGCCCAATATATGAATTAGAATTGGATAAAGAAGATGTGATATTGTTCCAAGACGTACTTTTAATCAGTTGACCATAAACCTATACATACTGCAAACCATTTTCAATTTTTCTGTCACTAATCTGACCAGATTATGAGGAGTATAGTCTTGGGAGTGTTCCAATATGAACTAAGACACTGCAGTTCAGAACGTTTCGAGCAAACCAAAATATTGTAATTTAAAAGATTTTCCATTGCAGACTAGGGAACTAGTTAATATAAAGAACTTTAGAAAAAATAATAGAAAATAATAGAAACTGATAATATATTAAAAAAATATTTCCATAGAAACGCAAATCTGTAAATTCATAATCACAAACAAATCATAGCTCACTTGTCCAGCATAACATGTAATTGAATAAACAGTAGTTATTTTTTTTTAACTTCTCTTATGTTCCTGGCAAAAAGGAAATTTCTTGGGAGCTCTGTAAGCAATCATAACCACGACAAACTGAAAGAACATAAATTACTAAAATATCTGAATATAAAATCAATAAGCATTCAAAAAAGAATTAAATATTCCAGTATCTTAAGATGAGTGTGCCTCATCTGCTGTCCTATTGCCGAAGCTCCTGAAGAAGATCGCGTTTAGGGCATGAAAAGTTCTAGCTCGATTTTCCATCCCTAAAGCCATGGTGGTTATCATGTATTAACCCACTCCTTTCAAGGTGCTCCACCACTCTTCTCCTGATAATCTTCTCCATGACTTAACACATCATGCATGTCAATGACACTTGTCTATAGTTCAATGCTGCCTTTCTGCCTCCATTTTCTTCAATGTTTTTTGCTTTATAAAGAAATCGTTTGTCATTAAAGGCGTCCCACCTCTGTTAATGCTGCAACCAAATGTCTCGAAAAAAGAGAATACAAGCAATGCAGGATTTTCTCCATGAGGAAAAAGTAAATGTTTTCTTAACCTCCCACCGCTCGTTATTACAGAATTTGTTAGTATTGATTTAATTAATTTCATAGGTACACCTGGGTTAGGATATTTGAAATTATAATAAAACAACATTGTCTATTTCCTTCCGTTCTGAATGATTAAATCCCGAGTCTAGCATTGACCTAAATATCGACCAATTTGTTGTTTCTAGTTTGTGGTCTTGTTTCAAAATGTTGGTGTTACAATAGGTTATTGTTTAACTATAAAGCGAATGTAAATATAACTAGCACCCTTAGTCAGGCTTGGATGATATGTAAATTCTACAACTGCGTGTGATAATTCGGTATGATAGGAATTGAAACATAAAAAAATCATTATATCAACCGATTAAGAAAGACTATCTGCTAAGACTTCTCGAATGAAAAAAAAAGAGATTTATCGGATTTCTTCTTTTAGGAAAAAACGGAAAATGATTTGGTCCAAAACTGCAGCGACAAGAGCCTTCCACTAGCTTCACTGTTTCCAAATAACTCTCATAAAGAGCAATTGACTTTTATTTTAATATTTAATTCTCCATTGTCTTTAATTTTATCTTTTTTTTTGTTGTTGATGTCACTTAAGATTTTTAAGTGTAAATAAGAGAACTGAGAAATTTAACACTTAATAATCACCCTCTTTCCCCCTCACTCTTTCTCTCAGTATTTTCTATTCTATCTGTCTGTCTGTTTGTCTCTGTCTATCTCTAT